>QNGE01005184.1:14046-47831 GCA_008508345.1 Paragonimus westermani | reverse complement strand
GTTCTGTTGTTAGGGTTTGAGTGAACGCGAGCCGAAGAACACGATCCCCCAGTGGGAGAATTGGGATATCGGAAGCCGTTATTGAGATATGGATTCAAATATTTCTTCGCGCAGTCAAGCAGTTACCAGTCCGATTATTTTAATGATGATGATAAACCAGTTTTTCATGTACATGTGTAAAGCGTCTGATAAGTGAATACACTGCCTGTCTAGAATCCTTTATGCCTATTTTTCTTTAATTCTTGTGATTCGCAGTTTGGGGGCCAATAGGAAAGGGGGTTTCTCTTCTCGTTATTTGCTCACTGTTGATCATCTTAGTTATTCGTGTTTACGTTCACTGGAACTCGATTACAACTTGGGACGAGGGTGGAATGCGATACACCAATTTGACAAAGCAGATCCAGACTATGCGAGGTCACACACAGGTTGTTCGAAGTGGCGTAATATCTGCGAATATCGACAATAAACGATCTGGCACTGTTGAATAATTCGCTCAAATCTGACGCAAAAATGGCTGTGTAAAGCCACCACACAAGATGAACGAGAGTAATTAACTCATGAGAGAAAGCCTAACTAAGGTAGAAGCCGGCAGTTATAATATTACTTGATCACAATATGCCCAGTGCGGTGTGTTGAACGATCCAAACCCGACGCAGCGGTGTAGTTAGACTCCCCACTTACTTGACAGGTTGTTAGATTGGTAAGTTACTCAGTCCTTGGAAATTTCTGCATTCTCCGAGAACGATGCTGTAGACTGCTTTCAATTATTGTCTTTCAGATCAACAGTAGCCCACTGAATATCGGAACGGGCAAACGGATCGAATCCGGATGACTCGGGCCTCAAGCCTCGACTCCGTGTACAGTTCGCTAAAGTTGCTCTATTGTGCATAGTGGGAATAAAATGTCAAGAAATCTACTACAGCAGACTGTATCGGGGGCATGCGACAGGTCTCAGCTTGAGAGAATCAGTTCACTGACATTTCAGAGACAATGTTTTCAGGTTCACCGCTGATTTCGTTACGTGCGTTTATGGGGGTGTGCCAACAGATTGGCCAGCAGGTCAGCCAACAGACTGGCTGAGCTTTGTTCTGCAAAGCCCTGGACTATCACTAAAACCGAATCGTGACCCGAAGCTTCCACTTTCACTCCGGGTGTCTTCGAGGGGCTGGTTCTTATCCGAACTGACGTCCGTGCTTATCTCTAAACCTTCCTTTATAACGGTTCAAAACTCCTAAGTAGTTTTGTGTACGATTTGGATAAACGGTTCTAATCGTTGCCTAATGTGAGTGCTCTATCTTCCTCTGCCTCCCGACAATAAGACAAGAACTCCTGTTATTTGAGTTGGAAATTATAACCATTCCACGTTTTTAAACCTTACTGATAGGTCGTTTCAACTTACCAAGATAGTTTTCCAGCTTCCTAATACGCAAGCCTCAAGGATTCTACTTCTTGCGGTTTTTAAACACGAGGTGGGCACTGGGTTTCACGGGGCAAATTTGCGTCGGCGCGGGGGCCGTAGTCCTTCGAGGGAGGGCTAAACATTCGTAAATGAGAAACCAATGGTTGACAACTCTGAAATTACCGGAGCACTAAATAATTACGCAGTCAACCTGTATGACTTCATCCGCGGAACGCGTCTCATCTAGTCAGCGGCTGGTGAAACTTGTGCAAAATGCAATTACAAAGTCGCGTGTCTACCTGACGATACAGATTTGAGAGACTCCTGCACTCTGCTGAAAGTATAAGTAAAAAGCTCGCCATCACCAGATCCACAGACGCTCGTGAATCTGTGCCACTCGCGGTCACTGAAAAGAATAGGCCTGTAAGTTAATTATGCCTCCGCACTCTTGCACTTAATCTGGAATAGCGTCGTGCAAGCGGTTATCAAGATCTGGAGATGCTCAAAACTATACCTCCTCAGAAAAAATCGGTGCATTTTGCTTATCCGCAAAGATAGTCTTCATCACTGTCAGAGTGTATCGAGCTCATTGTTACTGATCTGGACGGCTTCTCATTATTTGTGTGGTCATATCACAAGACGAAAGATAGTTGATTCAACCTCTAATCCTATCAGCCTCTAGCGGCTCCAATTTCGAAACCCCTAACTTGATCGCGTAGCCACTTCGATTGCGCAGTACACAGCAAACTTCTCTAATGGTTAAAACCATATTTTGCAGATCGTTTGCATAGATGAGAATAAATAATGCACTCCATCTGCATGTTTGGCTTCCACGGAGTGTTGAGAGATTTACATCCTGGTCGGCTTCTATATTCGACATTCATCAAGGAACCTTCTTTCTCTGTTCCCTTCCCGCTATGTTCGCTTTCTGGTGGAATTAAATTCAGAGGTCATTGTGTAGTTCGCCGGCATGGTGTTTCAAGGTCCACACCAGTTGGAAACGGCCATCCAGGCACACAAAGAGATTTCTGAAATTGTCCGCGAAATATAAAATATTATCTCAGAGAAAATATATGCATTTTATCAAATGTGGTAGTTGTGTTGCACAGAGAAAACTCGGCTGTGCCTACATATCACTGATGTTTGCACTCATGGTAAGAAAAATGTTCGGCTTTTTCAGATAAAAACATCATGCTGACCTTCGTAATCGATTTAACGTTGTGAAAATGCTTCCATCGGAATTTTCATGGTGAAAAACGTACTTCCATTTCGCAGAAATGCTCAGTTTCGGGTGGTTTGGAAGATAAACATGAATTTGTAATTCCCATCCACATTACGTTTGCTTCGTACTTCACACTAGATATCAAAGTGAATTCCAATGAAAGCTATACCACCACGTTTGTGGGTTAGTTCAGCCTGTTTCCTTGTCGATATTTAATTTAGAAATGCGTCGACGAAATGCCATTCCTAAAAAGCATCTGACGTTATCACGTGGTTGTTTCTATTTACAGTCCATATTGCTGGAAATGATCCAACAGAATCATACTCAGTCAGTATTCACTATCCAAAAGTGATCGACAATGAAAAATAAAGACTCAGCGCGTTGACCCTGTGTACTGGTATCGATCCTAGAAAATTGGATGCACAGAGAAACACGTCAAGCAAGCGAGACATGAAGAGGGTTGTGATTTTCGTCCCGAGACGGATGTTACAAAATGGACAGCTTGACTGAAGGAAAAGTAGGTAAAAAAAACCAGAATCATCGAAAAGATACAGTTGAATGCGACTATCAAAACATTTTTCTTGCCATGAGTGTAAACATCAGTGACATGTAGGTATAGCCGAGTTTTCTCCGTGCAACACAAGTACCACGTTTGATATTTCCCTGAGATAATATCTGATATTTCGCGGACAATTTGAGAAATCTCTTTGTGTGTCCAGATGGCCGTTTCCAACTGGTGTGTCGGCGAACTACAGAATTGCAAAGTTAGCGTATTGCGAACACTTGTGATGGTTCACCTACCCTACGGAACGACCAAATCATCCCAGTTAACTGGAATCCAATGTACAGGCTACAGTTTAACACTGGTAAGTATAAAGCTATCCATAATCACGGGCTCTCTAAACACCACGTATTACCTCGACATTTGATTGTTTCAAACAGTTATTGTCGAGGATGACTTCGTTTCAAACAGACTCTTTTGAACTCGGTAAATGGTGGAGCGAATGCAAAAATGCCAATGGTATTCTGCTGCCATTCGAACGTTTCTTTGACTACTTCAATCCTCGTTGTTTCTAGCCTCATTATAACGGTATCGTTCGATGGTATTTTCAAAGTGGAGCTCTGATCTGGTCGCATTATATCTTCAAAAGAACAAGTTACTCTGAAATGTTGTGCATCGTTGTGTCACTAATACAATCTGGGGCTTGAAGACTAAGCCTCTTGAAGGAAGAGTAACGACGTCGACTATGAACTTTTCAGGGTATCGTCAGCTTAAAGATGACTTAGTTTTACCATCCTTGATAATGAAATCTCCTGCCCTGCCGGTCAACTGATGTTCAACGTAGGTAATAGCACCTCACTGAAAAATCACCTGCTTAGAATGAAGGTTAAAATGTAACATATTGAAATACGAATATGGTTTTTTTCTCACTGATTGTTTGTAAAGCTTGGAATGCCCTCCTTTACCGTGTTTATTTTCCTCCAGCTGCATTTCAAATTTCAAGGCTTCAATTGATCCATTATTACCACTTTGGTCCGAGTAATGCGATTTTCCCCCTTTGTGTGCCTTTGGTGAGGAAATTGAGATCCTGCACTTTAAGACAATCGCTGTGCGTCGTTAAGTGTGCACATGCAGACAGCGTGTGTGTATCTGTGCGGAGAGCTTGTTTACACGATTTTCCGCTCATGTGCACGTAACCATCCCTTTGCACATATCCGACTGAATTTGTCATGTAATCTTAATGGTTAGACAGTTCAGCTTCAAGCTACTTAAACTTGCGTGTGGACAGTGTACAGTCCATCGCTCCACTGTACAATTTAGTCTGTCTGCTGCTACCTACAGTTTTTACCGTGCATTTGTCTTCCGTGCTACAATACAGTACTGCTGCTTAACCGTGTCTGTCCGCTACATACACGACAACTGCATAGCCTACTGTTTGCGATGCACTAACTTCACTAATAAATACTATTGAGATCTGAAGCGTATTACATTACGGAAGTTTCAGAAACGTACACCTTTTATTTCCGTCATCAATACATTGATACATTAGTGATAACTCATGGTTACCGACCAGCGGCGAAGCTTATAACACCAAAACCATCCTTCGAAAGTTTGGAGGTAATGGGCTGGTAACGACATCTGTAGTTGATTACAAAGCAGTAAACCAACACGGCAACATGACCACTCGAAGCCAGTGGCTGTTGGCAAACCGAACCACACAAAGTCCGTGAGATTCCGAAACACGAGATCTAAGGTTGACGGGAGTTCGTTCACAATCAACCTTAATCCGTAGCTAACAGTCTGCTTCACCGGCACTTGGTGAGTAAAAGTCACATTGTTTACAAGGCTTAATATCACAGCTGAGCGAGAGAAAGTCTGCACGCATACTTATGAATTGTTGAAGTTAGTTAGGACTAGATGTGTTATTGCTGTGTCCAGAGATTGACTTCAGAAAACGGAGCGAATTGGAAATGGAAAATTTGCAAATGTCGATCATCGTCCGCAGTTTTCTGAAACGCATTTTCACGCACAACTCCATGGCCTCATTAGTAAAATAGGATTAACTATACAGGGCGATTGTCGTCACTTCGAAATGATTGGTGACGTACAGATTATCACCATCATCTTTACTCTAAGTGGCCGGTCACACCTGAACGTTGTTTTGTCAGTCAGGGGTGGTTCACTCTAGCCTATACCCGGTGATAACCAAATCTAGATGAAGACAACAATTTCCTGTTGACAATCATTGATCGATACTCATCTTTCGCTCAGATTGCCGTTTAAACTACGCACGTAACTCAGAATAACCTGAAGTAGGTTAATGCAATCATACGGTGATTATTAGCAAGCAGCATTGTGTTTCAACAGAACTACGGGCGGAAACCACAAAATCCATAAGCTTCAGCTCTTGTTACTCCGCTTAGGTTTGAAGATAGTGCATTAAGTTATTCCATGTTTCACAGTTAGAGATAAGCCTCACCCACGGAGTCTGCATTGTAGAATTCAACAGCACTCCCGAATATTACACAATCATATAAGATGGCAGGTTGTGACGTCTAAGTACCGCGTAGACAAAAGCCTTGTTATGATATGAACCAACCAAAGTTGGCTATCACGAGTTACTCGTGAACTTTCTTCACGACCAATGTTACGATTAGAAAGGTGAGGTTGTTTTCCGCAAGCTAGTCACCACGTCCGACTGTGCTGGGTGCATGGCTTCTCGTACACGCCATATCACCACGCCCAAGAAATACACGTCACGAACAACCCAAGGGCGTCTGGCGTCCTCCCTTCAAGTACCTTTGTTATGGAACTTGTGGTGGCTCTTAACCAATGTGGCATACTTGACAAAGCCTCTGAGCTTACAGACGCAACGCGTTTAGAATTTCCCTATGGTTTCCTTCCCTTAACTTTGCAGAAAAAAGTTTCGAAAGATTCCTCGTCATGATCACTGATATCTGTTTGTTGCTCGCAGTATGGACAATTTCAGTGGGTCCCATACAATGTTGCTAGCGAACTAGCCATGACGGTGGCGTAGTTCGGTGCACCTGCAGAAATGACATCTGTAGGTACATTGCTGAACAAGCCTGGTAGACTAACTACAGTCATGATATGAGGTGACGTGACTTTAGGCATTGAGACGCCTGCATCCAGCACGTAAATGTTCATGGCTATAACATAATACTTTGTGCCGGTAGTGAATTGGCCGGTGTGTGCAATAACCAAATATGAACCGGCGGAATGGCTTGAACTGATACCAACCAAATGAACAAAATTGCACTCAGTAACTGACAACTAAACCTTCAGTCAATCAAGCTCACTCATTCTGGATAAGTCTTGCTCAGAAATAACGCCACAGAAGGGCCTCTGATAGGTTTTTTGACGCGGAATTCCTGTCAGCGGAGTGGATTTGCAATCCCCTTCATGATGAGACAATCCCGATCATGTTGACAATCTAAACCGCATGTGTGGTACTAACGATCATAGATAGTACTGAGGGGTTTGTGACAGGATCAGCCAAGAGATACTGAAGACGCCGCAACTTTCGTAGTATTTTGTTTTTTAATTTCTGTATTCAGACAAAAAAATCACCAAACCGAAATAACGGTTGAGGATAAAACGATGGATTTACGACAGATGCCTGCTAGACTGACCGATCTAAAGACATTGCTGGCGGATACCAACGAGAGGAACAACGGTATGTATGCCAGAAAGTCCATCGGCCAAAGAAAAACTGTTCTAATTGTTGAATACTTACCAGCTATCCATGACTACGAATTGTGGTAAATTCATTTGTGGAATCCCAAAAATAGTGAATATCCTAGGTAATCCCCAAGAAAAACATCGGCTTCCCAACAGACCAACAAATTTTCACGGGTGACAGTTTGGCCAATTTTTGTGGTGAAAATATTTGGATTGTTGTCGCCAAAACTGCTCATTTGGTGCTCGTGTGACGACTCTGCATGGTGAGTCAGTGAAAGTATGTTTGAGGCGGCCTAGTGGAACTGTGAGGTGTTTGCCAAACCCGTCCGTTAGATCTTTGCAGACCGTTTGATGACACGGAATGTTTTCTGATGGAATTTGTCCGCGAACGCAAGAGCCCACGAACGTTGAGTTGGTTAAGAAGGCACACAGTTGTTTGGCTTGTGTTGTACAAGCTTACGCCGGCCACATGCATTTCGATAGTCTGTTAGCGTAGACCCGCTTGTTGACGATACTTGTGCGGGTGGATCGACAGAAGCTGGCTAGGAGGCTGAGAGAGTGACCATCGGCTGGTGAGGTCTGGTTGATGCTGTCTTGTTCTGTTTAGTATACTTGCGACTGCTGAGTAGAACCAATGACTAAGAATCTGTTTAGTCCATGCGGTTGTGTGAACCTAATGGATGGAAGCGGTCTACTAGACAATTAGCTCGCAAATCAAGTGCTCAGTGGAAGCCTAACAGTCCGCCGGATTCCACAGTTTTTCATCCCCCTCCTTATCCCTATAGATCTATACCTATATTTCCCGATGTCAGTTACACTGAAAAATGACGTTCAGTGGTTTATCTTCTGAACACTGTTTCCAACTTGGCCTTGGTCATAAGTTCAGACATAGTCCTGTAACACAGCAAATTGCTTCAACATGACATCTTTCTGATCAAATCTTGTGAAACATTAACTTTTCTAGCAGTGCGGATGCCCAACTGTTTTGCAGGCTGCAATCTCGTTACACCGTTTTTTAACAGATTTCCACGCTTGTCGTGTTGTATTGTTATTAATTACATGTATAATTTGAAACTGCATGCACTGATCGCGCTCACTCAAGTGTGGTTCTCACAGATGCATTAGGAAACATCACTATAACATCACTATAATCTACTTCCCTCTAAATTATGTGACAACACCAAACAAACTAGCACATACTGTTTTGCTGATCTGTAGGTCACTGACTAGTCTACTGGCTTGTGTGTGACGAGCTTCACAAGAGATGACTGTTTTATGGTTCGTTTGATTTCTCAGAAAGACTTGTGAGGTAACTATCTGCATTTCCTTTTTAATGCTTGCTCAACTTTGAGCAGTCGATTGGTCCGCTTAGGGCAAAAATGGATTGTTGATGTTGATTGTCTCAGTTGAGATATGTTGCTGTTTGGTTCGCATACTTTATTGCTTACCAAATAGTACCATAGATTCTACCATCAAATCTCGTTTTGAAATCGCTAGTTGTCTTCACACTTTCTTGGAAGATGGTTCGATCGTAACATTGCTACATTCGTCGGTGCTAAAAACTGAAATCTGTTGTTGAACTACTTGGTCACATCCGTCAAAAATGTTGCAACGCTCAAACAGATATGCCGCAGGAGAAACAAGTTTCACTATCTGATAGCAATGGCATTCGTTCTACCTAGCATAAATCTGTTTCTAACGATCAGATAATTCGGTCGTGCCTAATGTGAGGCCAATGGCGCAGTGGTTAACACGGTTGCCTCATGATTGGAATGGCCGGAGTTCAAATCCCGGCCGTGGCAAGGATATGCACTGCTGATGAGCTCTAATAAGAGCGAAACTCGAGTCTAGTGCTTCTTTTCGAAAGAGGCTGGCCGGAAAGTCTATCTGAATGCGAACGCTGTGATCAAATGTGTGATGGTCAACTTGAAAAATAGATCAGATAAGTGTTTGGAGTAAAGTTAGTGCTCTGACAATTTTTGCCATTGCTAAACCGAAGGGAATGCATTCAGCCATGGGGTTAGAATCAAAGGAGGCTTTAATGTAGGTGGGAGAACAAGTGGTAGTAGCCGGACTACAACTTGTAGTCGACAAGTGGGTAAACAAATTAAAACGTCTTTCCTGAACAGTAATCGAAACGTAGTCCAACGGGCATCGAACTAAAAGAAGGCTGTAGGGTTTGGAAACAAACCACATATTCCCGGCAATATTTGGAAATACGATAACTAGTAAGTTCAAGTCTAGTCTGGGACCAACAGCAGCAACCAAGGGAAAGAAATGAAACGTGAATTGAGTTCCCGCCCACCCGGTGGCACTCAAAAGTTCGTCAAACGAAAAGGGCATACAACCTCCGAGTGCGTTAAACAACACTCGTAAAGGTCCACGTTGAATGACCTTAAGAAATGAAATAATAAATGAGCCATAAGGAGAGGAGGAAGCATTCGCTACGTTCAAACAGTTGCACGGCTGAAGAAAGTGACAATGAATTCGTATCAGGTCTTCTATAACAGACGCACACAGAATCATGCGTATAGAACAGATAAGCGAGGAAACACCGGTGCAGCCGTGATCCTTAAAGAAGCCACACGATCGCTGGCCACTACAATCTTGAGAATTCTCAAAGTGCATTGCTCGATTAAGAGCCGGAAATAAGTCGAACACTGTCGTCGGCTGAACCACAGAATTCTGTAGATCTGCGTGTTGAGCAGTATGTGGCAGAGTGTCAGAATCAATTTGTTTTGTTCTCGGTAATCTTGGAGTTTACCAAGAAGACTTTGTGGCGAAGACGGCCCATGCAAGTTTGTTGAATTCCACTGACTTGCCAAAGGTGGATATGAACACTTTTGCTGACGATCCGGTTACTTACTGGAAAATCACGAAACCACTGCAGTAGTGTATTGAAATAAGAATGAGAAATCGTGAAAAGCGAATACCCTACATATAGCATTCTTGTCAGGGAAGAACTAGCAAGTCAACTGAGGACACTAAGATATCCGCACCAAATTTAGTACGAATGAAGTCAAACAGTTTGGGCGTCATGTATAACATGCTAATGATAAATAGACTGAGAATAAAACAATGTTACGAGCATGTTTTAATAACCTACGTTTCAACCACCTCGGGTGGCCTTCCTCAGGAGTGGTATAATTGAACTATTGATAATGAAATCGGATGCGGTTTAATCGTACGCGGCAAAGCTTAAAATTCCCTGAAATTAAATAATCGCAGCAGTGCCGAATAGTGATATATATATATATATATATATAACAGATGAGTAACATTAATTTCAGAAATGACAACGTATTACCGTGTGTAAGTAGTGTAGAGGTTAAGTGTGAAATTAGAATTCATGACGTAACCGTGGCCGGGACAGTTTGATCCGCCATGCCATGGATGGTTGGCTAAGCCAACTGCAAGGCGTGAACAAAGCGTTTCTGTGTGCACATTTCGGAACGCCTCATCTGTGACAGAAATTCGGCACTTCACAGTTTTCGACTGATTGGCCCTGGCTCGGTAAGTCGTATGGAAAGAAGGGACCGGGTTGATAGTTGATGCGAATCGACAAGATATGCTGACCCAAGTTGGATGGTGCCCACGTTCAGGAAAACATGATAGTGGGACCCACAGGAATTCGCAAACGAGTACACACAGAAAGAGACACTTTATCCATTAAGTGTAGACAAAAAGCTGGAGCACAGGGGAAACAAACGCGGAATTGGGCAGCATACTGATAACCGGACTGAGTTTTCTAGTGATTGCCTTAGTAAACGACACACGAGAGACAACCATCACACGTCGTAAGTCTCAAGTGAGCTACTGACTTAAACTTGCACAATATCTCCGACGGTAAGAACTTCTAGAGTACCGACTTGACCTTTTACTGCTGAGATAGAGCTGTTTGTTAATGGATGGTCAAACTACCACTAATCAGATTTCTACTGCACATTTACCAACAGTTTGTCTCCAGGACCTTGGTTACAATCACTTAAGTGTAACAAGAAAAGCCCTTTCGGAATCTGTGTTGAACATCAGGTGGTAGTGTTTTGATCACGAAAAATTGTCTGGCCTGAGAAGTTGCTTAACTCAACATATTCGTTACAGGTATGTGAAAATATAGAACGAACGTAAACGGTAGTTTGAACAGCTGTCGTTTATTCACTATTGACAGCAACGTATGTGCGATTCCTGTGGTGACATATCACACATAGTATATATATATATATACTTGTACCCCGACGAAGTTGCATGCTATACAACAAATGTACGGTGTATAACGTAGCCATCAACCGATAATAAGGACATTGGTTTGTGGTTGATAGATTCGCTGTGATAAGCTCTCTTAGGGCCGGTACAACATAACTTTCCAAACCTTTGGGGACTAATTCTAGCTCACAGAACGACTGAACAACTCAGTAAAAGGCCTTGACAGCCTTCTTGAACATCTTTTGTAATCATTATTTGGGAAAATGAACCAAGGAAAAGCATAAATAGTCCCGTTATTTCCTGTAGTCTCATCAATTATATGTTAACAAGAGGGGTTCTAAATCAAGCAAAATGGGACGATACAAAACTTACTTAAACAACGAGCAGTCTACATCAGAACGCACGACATTGCCAAATTTTTTCGCACGCATATGGGCTAAGGTTTCCGACTATGCAGGAATGAAGTGAACAATCACTAACAGAAGTTCGACTTCCGAAGATTAGGGGTCACGCTTGCGTTCTTGTAGGCTGGTCTGTCAGCAACCGTCTCGGAAAGTACTCACCAAGCGGGTGTCTTATAAAGTTACATGTGAATATGTGTTCAATGGAACGCATACCACTTTGTTTGCAATTTTGTGGGAACGATGAAGTAGATAACCCGGTCAGGGTTTACAGAGTTGCACGTTTTCGTTACGAACCTTGGCCCAGTTAAACATCAATTTCACTAGATGGTCGCCTCCGAATAGAACTCTCTGAGAATTCTTGTGATTGATTCTTCGACTGAGGTTAGACTATGGTGCATTATGGACGGGTGCAAAAAGCAACATTGTTCCGCTCCAACGAAGTGTGAGACAAGGAAAAACTTGCATGGTATTTATGGGGCGCATAGCGACCTACCAACGTTCTCGAACCAGAAAACCGAAGGACCGACATCAAAAAAGTAGTTAAGGTCAACAAGCCACAAATGAGCACAGCGGAATAAAGATCAAATAGGTAAACAATGGTGAAGGTTACTTCTCGACTGCTCACTACATTTCCGCTTATTCTGATTGGATAGAATCGTTGTTTCGAGGACGGGGACGGTATTGAACAGAGAAAAGGGTTGCTCTAACAGAAGTCAAACAATTATATCACCCAGTTTCATGCTGTCAGTCGTCTTCTGAACATGAGGTTTACAACCGTGGTGAGGTTCCACTAGAACGGTTTATCATGGAGCAGAATCTGATTAAAGCATCAGTATGAGATGGAACATTTGGTGGCCACATTTAGCCCAAAGGAAGGGTGGGGTTAATTAGAAGGATGGATTTATCACTGGTTCGGGTCTATGGTAAATAGATCAACGTTGAGTCATAGTTGGCTGGGAATCAGTGGTTACTGGCGCGCGGCATCTACCAGAAACCCACATGCATCGGTCGATACCTACCTACATTTCAAGAGTTTCGAGTGAATTGCATACAAAAGTGTGTTGGAAATCTCGGTGATAAATTGAGACGAGTATGCTTTGGTGGCAAATTTGGGGTGCAAACACATAAGTTGTATCGAATGGTGGACCATACCGACAAATTCGAGTTATGCGTAAGTTTGCACAACTGACAGTCTGTAACGTTTACAACTGCGCGTATCATTGCCATTTAGCGGGGGTGACTCGAACAAACTGACTAAAATGACGCCTCGCTCCAACAACGCACTAGATCCACAAAGCCGGCATGTAGAGGAAGCATAACCAGACTTGCAACACCGATGGGAAAAGGCGTGATACCTATGCGACGCTACATTCAGCACAATCTGCGAATACACACACTACGTTGCAAATGCAGCTAGCACAACTAAACACTTGTAACAAACCTAACACGGGGCAGATTTCGAGGATTTTTACATTATCATTGGCCAAGTGAAAATCAGGACATAACTGTCACCTTGGAGACAGTCGCAAGGAGGCAACAAGACCCATTGTTCTGTGTGAGACAGCAAGAGTCAAACAGGCCTTGTGCTGCCATAGCAGCTTGAGGAGTTCATATACCTAAGTCTCCTTTCCTCACAGTCTTTATTGTGTAATCAACCTAAACTCGTTTACTGATTCTTGTTTCCAGCACAGTGAGCTGCTCGCCAACGTTATCTACTAATCTCTCCAGGTTCCTCATTTTTGGCTGTCGTTTAGTAATACTGCCATAAACGCTATCGAACTGACTTCGATGTTCCGAGTAATGGGGGACTGAAATATGACCAATAAAAAAACCAGTCCGTGAAGCAGTTCCTACAGATGGTACAGTACACCCTCGATCTTAGTCACCAAACAAAACCCACAATAATAACTTACTTGCAAAGTATGAGGTCGTTAATCAACTCAAGTTTACTGGCAAAGACTGTGCACAGATTGATAATGGATCAATGCGTGAACCTAAACGCAACAAACCAATTAAACGGATGTGTACTGACCGTTTGATTAGAATTATTGGACTTTAATGTTTTCCACAAATGGTGGCACAATCTTGAAGATAGCTAATTTCGTTTTGCACATGCGTCAGCTGTATCTATCAAGTGAAGAAAATCACACAGAAAGAAGAAAAGAAACGCGAAGACATTAGCACTGAGTGACCACGACGCTAACCAACAAACACAATTATTTGACCACCAAAAACTCCAACCAACAAACCTTAAGACGTTCGATGCGCGCGAATAAACCAGCCCACAATTTGATAACATATCGGATCGACTGCGGACTATGGGTCACCTAAAACGTATTTCGGCAAATCACTTCGCTCACGAGTTACGATTTTATGCAGACCAAACGGAAGTGACAGAACAGTCCGCATGTGCAAAAAAAACTGATTCAGACTAGGGAAAGGTCCATTTGCAAAGAGAATGTACAAACAGTTTAGGGTTTCACAGTTCAAAAGTCTATTCAGAACTTGTAAGTTAGGGAAAGCACAGCAGAAGCCACGGAAAATAAAAGTGGAAAAGCAGTCTGAAACAACACAAAATTATTCCTGAGTTGGCTGTTAGAGCTGATTGGTGGGTGCCATTAACTCAGTTTACGTTCCAGCCATTCAATTTCTTCATCAGATTGCAAAGTGCTCAAAGAGCCAGTGTCAGAACAAACAGAGGCTGACGAGCTCGTACTTCTACATTTATGGCGTTTGCTTGACTTTTTGGATTTCGTCCTCTTCTCATGTTTTTGTTTCTTCTTCTTCGGAGGTTTCGAGATCGGTGATCGTTCAACAATAGCTGATCTTTGGGGAATCGTGTTTACTATCGGCTCACGCTTGCGACAAACGGGTAATTTAGGGGAGTCGCTGCCCGTATTACCGTTGTTCGCCTTGCGAAACGACTCGGAGAGTGGCGGTGGTGGGCCGGGCTTTTGCAACTCTTCCCAACCGTCATGACCCCATCGATCAACCAACTTTCGTTTCTCCACAACCTCATGCCAAAACTCCGCCGTCCTCCCCGAAGCTCTAGGCAATTCCACGGCTGCCAATTCTTCCACTTGGCGCTTCGCTTCCAGTCGCAGTTGACGCTCATAGGCATCCAGTGCTTGCTGGGCAGTGACCGAAAGCGGTTTACGATGCGAATCATGCCGAGACTTACGATTAGCCCGTTCTTTCTCTTCGGTTCGGCGATGCAGAATCTCTCGCCAACACTGCTCCTCCTCTAGCACCTAAACAAAGAATAGTAAACTTTGTGGTGAGTTACACACACTCAAACAACCAACCAGTTTCAAGACTTTAATTAAATATATTAAAATCCAATTGGACGCGTCATTTTGACCAAATAAAAAGGTGCGGTAAAGCCGGTTCAGAGAATCCGGCACGAATAAACAAGGGCAAGCATGGTTATCACGGGGGTACCCAGCTTACACACTGCAAGATGCACGAGCTGCAGTGTGACATACAAGATCACGTGCGTCGGATACTTTCAGGCTGCTCAAGCTTGGATGAGAGCAGTAGGTGTAATCGGGTCCAAATCAGTTAGTCATGAGCATTCGGGCACCGTTACCACTGAGACAACGAGCGCGGAGCTAGCTGAGGTCCACAGCAGCCTAGTTCCAGGAGATTCCAATTCATACACAATGTGATGATATCCGAAAACAAAACGGTTGTGGTGAATTTTCAAGGACTTAATTATGGGAAAAAAGCTTATCTCGAATAGGCTCAGAACCACCTACTAAGCCAAAAGTTAATGACGACGGTAATTAACGCAACAGTGAGAAGTTTGAAAAGAAAGCTCATCCGATTAGGAAGATCGAGGAAGGTCACTCAAAATGGTCGAGACGGTGAGTATTACAACCTTTTCGTAAACTCTTGTTCTTTTGAATCCATTAGATGAGAAAAACCCAACAATAAGAAAATGTCGTAACAATCCAATCTGAAGGGCTTGAAAACAAAAGCTAATAGCCAACGGACATGAAGTCGGACATGAAGCACATGAATAAAATATTGCAGTCGTGACAATGTTTCACAGGCAAAATGAAGATCTATACTAAATTTAAGCTTACCAATTTAAGGCGACTCTGTAACACATCAAGATACCCGATGCATTTGTAGGTGACTAAGAAACTAGCACGGGATAATTCAAGAGATTTCCCTAGTACTGTTCTACCGAGTAGCACACGTGTTTTCGGTGTCAGAGAGTAGAGATGGAAAAATTACGTTGGAGTCCCGGCAGTGTGACAGGGACTACATTGACATATCTTTTAAAACTGACGGATCGGCCAGCTCCAAGGGTCAGGCCAGCCGACACACGGTGGGTCGATGAAGGGACGAAGTGACCCAGACAGGACATATACTCTATTTTGGTGAAGAGATCCACGCTTCCGTTGCGCAATGTGAACGCATGCTGACCTTATTAAATCGAAGCGCTTCTCGGTGCAAATCTTCGCAAAACGTTAGACGGTTGGCGGTATCCGTTTCCGGATTATCCTGTCATAGTAACCTGAGCCAAAGGATGTTTGCGCACAAAAATCACCATATGTGAACGGCGCTGCACCATTTGTGGTCTTACACATACACAGTATGTGCAATGGAAACCCAAAGGAATGTGACCCGGAGGCGTGTGAGTGAGGGTCATCGTAGCTCAGCATGCCAGTGCTGTTTAGTCAGACGGTGCGATACCACAAAAGTGAAACCGTTATTAATAAAGAGAGCACGGTTGAGGAGAACCTTCAATATAAGGGTACATATAAATGCTTTCTACATAAGAATAGGAAGACAAACAAAGGTTTGTGCTTTCAGTCCGAATATACTTGAGATCAATTGAGAATCCGTCATGTGGAAACCAAGCGCCGATTGCTTAAAAGTTGTTTTATAACAGAGTTAAGCTTGAGCTCAGAACTAAACAAAACTGTCACCACGCAGCGCATTAACACAGGTGAGGAAACGAAAAGGTAGTGAACCATCACGACCGCACCTGTCACAGCGCCTCACGGTCGCATCACTATGATCAGTGTGGTGAACACAGACATAAACGTACACGCTTAGCATTGAACCAAACGGAAAGCAGTAGCAGTACACAAAACAGTAGGATAATAAACAAGTACAAATGCATGAAATAAATAAATGGGGAAACAGAAAGACGGAATTCTACCAAGACGAAACAATCACACAGCGAGAGGTTTTCTTGGTCAAAGGGCGGCTCCAGTCAGCGGTATGGATGGTGGTGAACCCCACAAAGTAGCAAGCGGCATTTACCAATGGGATGGCTAGGGTTTTCATTGACCGTGACTACGTCATCCTCTAGCTGCCTTGCAATTTCGTACGACCATCAACAGCCGTATTAAAGAGCGCATGATGAGGAAGAGGCTCTGTTGGCATATTGAGTACCGGATCAACAAGCCAAAAGTGTGCATATTCATTACATCAATTACTGATCACGGTCCTGTAAATTTTGCAAACCCGTACCGACAAAAGGTCGCGTTTGTAGCGAGATCAGTCCACATGATACCACCTAACCAGTGGAGATAACGGTGGTCGAATACCGAGATCTAATATACATCCACTACTGCAATGAGTCCAGTCTCAGACTGCGCACACGCAGAGTACCCTCACGTTTTGATCGATAAATAAACGTCTTTATGGAGCTACAGGTGACGCTCAAAGTGCGTTCGCCATCTTAATGAACGCTTCGGCCGTAATATTACGGGCTGACGACACATCCAATAGTCTCGAGCGTTCTGACCGTACAATAGACAGGGGTAGAGCCAACCCAATCTTGTAGCAACACTTCACACTTTAAACGTGCCCGCCATTCGGCCGGTCCAGCATGGCCTGCAGGGTGTCTGCAGAAGTAAGACCATGTCGTCCACACATTCAATACCAATCAAGTTACTGTTTGATAGAAGCTCTACCCTGCGACTTTCGAAATCTGTGTTTCCAATAAATCATCCATTGCGTAGCTGCATAGTAAAAGGGAGACTCGCACGCTATTCGAGGTTGGGGACACTTAAGACAGATGTCCATAAATGCAGTCTGCAGTTACAACCGACATAAAACGGTCCCAACAAACCGACTCTTCACCAGGACTCCATTGTTGTGGAGGCAGCCCCAGAAAAAATATCGGCTAACTGGGTTACAGATAGTCCTTGGGTCCCAAAGTGCCAGTACTGTTGTCTAAACACAAGACCGCCGATGTTCCACCATCTGTCGCAAAGTGAACCTATACGGCCGATACAAGCACGATCAGGCCGAAAATCTGTTATTCTCTTATCTGGTTCAATGTGTTTTGCGGAAGCTGTCACATTATGGGACTCGTGAGTATGTTGAAAGCGTTAGAGGCAAAGCTAATACCTCTGTGGTTGGCATATGTTGTTCTGATACCATTTTTTTTAAAGACTGCCAATGGGCTTAAATTACGATGTACCTCTTCAGTCTCTCACATGGAACGGGATGAAGTCGGTTCACACGTCAATCTCTCACCACAGAGCTGGGGAAGGCCTGCACCAGAAGCTTTACTGTGCTCTAATAGTTCAAGTCTCACCTCGGTTTCCGACGGAGGATCGTCATAACTAAAAGTACTAGCCTCACAGATGAGTGAGCTCGTTTGAGCCAGCTGAACTGTTACCATGGTGCTCAGACCAGCTGTCAAGTCGCCCCACAGGCTTTCAATTCGTGACCCACCTTTTCTGCACGCAGACCCCACCAATACTCCGACAACCATCGATGCAGCTACGGACGGGGGAAGACAATACTGAGCAACTGCTTGACAAAACGCCTTTCATGCACATCTGAGTAGCTCGGGTAAGTTTCAAGGTTCTTATTCACTCTTCATAGGTTTGAGGCTTGATTTACGACGTTATCACGTGATAATCAGAGAGGTGATCCTTAATGAATACATCTATATCATATGTCGGTCAGGGATGTAATGAGTTGTGTATTGCAATGTTTATACTAAGAGCAAATAAAATGCGGATGAATAAAAAACACTAAATATAAACGTTCCCGCCTAACTATCGTGTGACAGAGTGGCCAGTATGACAATCGACCAGTCAGTGAAAACAGTTCACGGCAGTCAAATATCCCGGTAGCACCTTCATGCACACAATGGATGTTAGGTAAGTCCTACCCTAACGGCCATAACAAATACCGCTCGGTCATGACGTTTGCCGGAGTCTTCAGTATAACAATAGTAAGTACCCGTTCAGTAGCTATTTTATAGCGTGAACAACTAGGTCGACAACCGCAGGTTTCAGTCGTAAGCTAAACTGAAGTACAACACTAAATCGAGATCTACCGATGTCATGTGACCAGGCAATTGATAACTAATCGATCAGTAGTCCGTTACTTGCCTCGCTCATACTAATCCCTTAAAAGCGATTGCATTACAGTTGTCATGGCTGCCCTGTCTGTATGCCTCCATGTTTGTATCCACCGATGTATCTGGATGACACGGAGTAGACACAGGCAGACCAACTCATTACAAAGCTGGACGTGGACATTTAAACTAGTCCGAGTGCAAACAGGCAGTCATACAAAATTTATTTCGCGGCTTCAACAAAATATGGTGATCCCTAATTGATTTATCAACAAATCACTTATCGAACCGCAGGATAAAAGCTAAACAAAACGTCAATTTGTCTCATTGTAATCGTTCATTCTTCGAATTGACACCAACGTACCAAGTAAAATACAGCTGTCACCCAACATTAAGGATAGCATTCTAGTGAGAAGTGTTTTTGCCTAGTAAACGGTTCCGATGTATTAAGTGTGGCGTACATGCGCGCGTGCAAGTTTACCTCATCGCGTGACGCGAGTGCTCACGTACGGAGGTGCGTGCGTGTGAATAGATAAGATGAAGCGAGGTGAGCTACACAGAGCTCAAGTCCATCAAATCAATCAATACAGGTTTTGAAGACCACCATAGAGTTGAGTTGATCACCGAAATTAACTCTTGCTCTTCAATGTGTATATGACAAACTAGAAATTCTACGGAAAAAACACCGAAGCCAACAAACGAACATTCTGACAGAATTTCCAGCTAGCCTCTTTCGAAAAAAAAACACTAGACTCGGATGGCACTCTCATTAGAGCTCGTCAGTAGAGCATATCCTTGCCACGGCCAGGACTAAAACCCCGGCCTCGCTTTCATGAGGCAACCGTGTTGACCACTGCGCCATTTGACCTCACATTAGGCACGACCGAATTATCACATTTGAACGCTCAATCACTCTCGCTTGTAAGCAGTGATCAGATTGCATGATCGTCTCGAGAGGAGACACAGTAACTGTCCTGTTAACTCCAATCGATAACCGCGCGATTAGGACTACCAAGACAGGTCTAAATCACCGATCTTATTGAACCTGCTAGGCGATATTTTAGATTGCTGTAATATTTTATTACAACATTCACTTATCGTATTTATCGCAATATAGAAAATAATGTGAATAATCTTTGTGAGTGCATATGGTGAAGCGTAGCAGGCATTTGTCTAAATCAAATACTTGTTATTAAAAATGAGAAGTTGTCAGCAACCGGTCGTGCTTCTCGCCGCCTATCCATTAGCAGAAAAAGCAACATACCTCAGTTTCATTCACGTGAGCACTCACTTGGCAACCCAACTGACCACTCATTTCAAACTAGGCATCAGTGAATCATCACACAGAAAAGTTCAGCCACGAACGCTTGGAAGAAAAATAAAGTAATTATTCATAATTACAATTGGTGACCCTGAAAAAAGAGTTTCGAACGGCTTCGTTGGTAAGCAGAACAAATACAGGTATGCCCATTCACCCAGCCATTGAGGACTGTCTATGAAGGTGTGAGTTGTGCAACTAGGTGGTATCATAGCTTTAGTAAAGATCCTATTTGTTGACTTGGATCTCTGTACTTTCACATTTGCCACTGTTCCGACACAAGAATCTCTTTCCAAACGCGCGATCGTGCGCTTTCTCTGTTATCCCATATTTAACCCGAAGTCAGTAACCACAATTGATATCGACTGTGATCTTTTGCTGTCTTTTCCATTAACTTCATGACAGTTATCATCACAGACGTGTTGTGATCTAAACACACTTAGTTAATTGTCCGTCGTTTGCTCAGTACGAAAGTGTGCATAATGCTGACAATTTACCTCTGAGGGAGCATAAAGCGTATTATTGACTTGATTCGTCAGATCTACATGATATAGTCAAGAAGACGACCTAATCCTGATCCATTGTTGGCCCAAGGACCTTTCCAACTTGAAAGCAATCCAACTTGTTGCGGATACTGGACTCACAGCACTCATGCCAACCACTATGGTCAAGTCTTATGATTCGATGAGTGAGGTTGACAACACATCTAGACGCGTAAGAAAACTAACTAACCCCTGCCACTGTCCACACCCGTGACTACGTTATCAATAAGAGGATTAGCAAAACTCAAAAGTGAAGACAGATGAAGAAATAATCAGACGTATGAAAGGTGTATCGCAGGATTATTTGTACGTGTCTCAACCTACCAGGGATGTAACCGATGAGGAAACTTTTGTTAGTTTGCTGCCTCGCTAATTTCGTTATCGCCTGGCGGTCTCTCTGAACGGTGAATCATCCGGCAGCCGATGCACGCATATGTATTTATATAGGAAAACTACATGGGTAGTCAGCTCCGATTAGCAGACTCTGGTCAGGTAAGAAATGATGCGGACCGCATTTGCAACTCGCTGCAATTTAGAGTATCCGGTGAATGAAAAGTCAGCGGGCCTGAGCGGGCGAAGCAAGTTGTTACGGTTACTACTGATTAAATCTCGGTGCACGTGAATTATGTGACTTGCTGAATGTCGCAAGTTCAGTCACATACCATGTCATTCAAATTGTCGTAAATCCATCCAGCTCGCTATACTGGCTGTTGAAAGCTAAAATTCGGTGTTGAGAAGTGCCTCCTGATGAAGAAGGTACAGCGAATGGTACATCAATCGTTAAAAATCGTGGGTATCACTATCTTCGAGAGTACGCGAACCTACAAGTAGAATCTTTCCCAACTTTTAAGCCTTTCTAATCCTCTTACTAGTAACGTAGTCACGGATATGGACAGTGGCAGTGGTTAGTGTTCTTGCGCATCGGATAATGAGACTCAGCCATAGTGGTTGGCATGAGTGCTGTGAGTCCAGTACCCGCAACAAGTTGGATTGCTTTCAAGTTGGAAAGGTCCTTGGGCCAACAATGGATCAGGATTAGGTCGTCTTCTTGACTATATCATGTAGATCTGACGAATCAAGTCAATAATACGCTTTATGCTCCCTCAGAGGTAAATTGTCAGCATTATGCACACTTTCGTACTGAGCAAACGACGGACAATTAACTAAGTGTGTTTAGATCACAACACGTCTGTGATGATAACTGTCATGAAGTTAATGGAAAAGACAGCAAAAGATCACAGTCGATATCAATTGAGAGAAGACTATCTTTTCATTTTTGTGGTTAATTCAGGGATAAGGAGACTGAGTTTGTACTGAATTCGGGTTAAATATGGGATAACAGAGAAAGCGCACGATCGCGCGTTTGGAAACAGATTCTTGAACCGGAACATAGGGAATAATGTAAAAATACACTTAGGGGTACAAAGGAATATATGTATATACTACTCGATGTCTTTTAGACATTTCAAAGAGGCATATGCGGGGTAATGAAGAACTTATTGGAACGTTAGAAACCCACATTAGGATCCGTTACCAAACTATGTGTGTATAGATATATACCCCAGAAGAATTAGACAAGCTCTCTCTGTTCCACAAGGGGACTACTCGTAGTATTACACATACAGCTCTTCAGGAATCGTACCAAAGTCACCAGCAGATAAATCATGGAAAACCAACTCAGGCCTCCACTAGAGGATGTGTCCTCAGCAAAACAGTGAACAAAGGTCATCACCATTTTCTCAAGGGTCTCAAAGTGCTCATTCCTAAAAGTGAGCAAATGGGCCAACAACAAGCTACTGAAAGGTAAATGTTGCAGGTTACTTCATACGTAGAGTCAATACACAAATGGTTTCAGGTTTCGACCCTGAACTCTAAATGCAGTGCCACTGTGAAGTAGTGAACCTGAATAAAGTGCACTTTGTAAGAAACATTCGAAACTACCCGTAACAAATGAAGCACGCAATCCTCACAGACAGCATTCTACCAGTGATCCAATCCGGATGTAGTACTAAATCCTGGCCTGTGTTGAGCAAGGTGTCTTGTGCACACGGCCTACCAGAAATACCCAATCTAATTGGGATGTATTGTGCAGGGAACACTGACCCTGGTCAGTGATTTCCTTGTGGTTTGGTAAAAGTTACACCCATGACTTGACGACAGCCCAAACTGGAATAGCGCAACTGTGCATCATCAACTACACTCAACGATGAATGTGACAACGGAATTGTCGTTGCTCTTAAGATCGACTGTAGGCGTTAAGCACGTAGGGTCGAAAACCCACGTTCAAAGTTATCGTTACGATCTGAGTGGACAGATCATGATAAGACTGCCGAAGCCTGTTTGATTTACAGTGATGCACTCGATACCACTTAATAGTAATCCTGATGGAAAGTGACTTCAACTTCCTGACTCATCTTACCAAAATAAGGTCGCTCATGTTATCACACAAAGCACACCCAGTGCGTCATGACCAACTTCAGTGATGGGTGTAACGACCTGACTGAGTCACTATTGTTTAATGGTGGGCTGCATGTACGTGCACTGCGTGGATAAAAAAACAGTTCCATGTACGGGACCTCGGTGCACCAGATCAGTGTGAGGCTGAACAACAATACACCGCATGACAGCGTATGTTGTCTCAATCCCAGTCTTGTACATTGACGAGAACGATGAACAGATTGAACCACCGTTTTGAGGATCGGCTACTGCCGCACACTGTAACCAAAAGGTTGACTACTTCTATTATTCTACAGGCATAGTTATTCTCATGGATCATGTGCTAAACCTAGGCGAATAATTGCCCTGGAAGTCTAATGTGAAGAAGTGCAACCATATGTTCCATAAACCATGCACTGACCCCGAGGATCAATCACACTCATTGGGGAGACGGAGGATTTGACTGGATTATCGTAACCTTGAGTTAGCCGTAGACGTCCACTATGTCGAACAGAAAGCGGCAACGACTGTAAATTGATCAGTTTCGAGGAGGCCAACAGGAGTGCTAGTGTTATGAACCAAGAATGCGGAGGGTACGACTGTTTCTTGGGAAAACCAATATATGGACTGTGTGTTTCAACATAGCAACAACCAAACACATTCGTTTGCATACAATATTGGTAATAGAACGTCACGGTTGCTACGGTTGCCAATGCCCAGTCCCTCTTGTATGTATCGAGAAATATTCCATTTTAAGCTGCACGCGAGTGTCTTTTTGCGTTTTCCCCCCGGTTACTTCAGTATCCAAATATATGCTCATGTCTCACTACTGAGTAGTAGTGCGATCGCTCGTGCCCACTATGTCAGATTACTGAAGAGCGAAAACTACCTAGAAATACAATGAGGTTACCTTGGGACTTCAGGTGCAAAGAACAAAAGCGTAAGTGAATGATAAAGGTGATTACCGAATGTAAAAACGGTCACACAGAGTTGTTGGAAAAACAACTCAAACACTAGCCAGAGCATACGATAAGCTGATTTTCAAGGATATTACAGTATAACAAGAATGAACGTCACTTGGTCTTGAGACAAGATGCATTATGATTAGGCATCGGACAACGTAAGCTATTTGACATGGACCAGTTTGTTTTGCCGATTTCTTCGAAAAAGCTAGTGGTTGGTTGAGTTTTACGACCTTGTAATGTACGCGGTATGTACAACACACACCTACTCTTCAAAATCAGAGGCAGTGATCTCGGGTACACCAGCTGTAAACACATTTAGCTTCCTTTCAAAGAAGCCTGTCTTCTATTTTAGGTCCAACACTCTCAGCAGTAATGTTGTAGCAAAAAGTCGTCCAGTAAAGCACAAGCTTTATTGTCCAACACGCTGGTCACCATGCTACGCGTGCGTTCGCGTTTACGAGTCATCATTCCGGACAACAACGTCCCCGGTTTCCGTTAACACGTCGTTTGCACGTCGACCCGGTTTGTGTGTCTGACGCCTCTTGCCAGGACGTTTTTCGTCTGCCATTCCTCGTCCGTAGGGCCGGTCTCGTTGGGCGATGGCTCTTCCGGTCGCTCGTGCTGTCCGCAATCCATCCACTATGGCCTCCGGCCGTATTCTACGACCACGTCGAGATATTCCTCCGGGTGTTAGAATACTCGTGCCCCCGATCTGGTTATCCATCCCATTTTGTCTGTCAAGTCTCGTCCGTTGGTCCGATCCGGTTAAGCGAGGGCTCATCCGGTCACCCATGTTGTTCCCAACCCGCTCGCTGTGGGCTTTTGGACGGACCTTGCCGCCTCGTCGATGTATTCTGCCGAGAGCTGGAGCATCTGCAACTCCGGCTTGATAATCCACCACAATGTGACCATATGGCCCATATTCATTTATCTTCATCTAGAGTAAACAATTTCCCTAACCATGCGTCTTGTGAAAATACAGCAGTACTAAACTCCTTGGTCTGATTGCTGCGGCTATCTATACGATTCACTTCAAACAATCGAACTACTGTCATTATGGTCACCCTGTAACATCGCACTTACACTCCTCTCAAAAGATTGTCCTCATTGAAATGTGCCAGACGGTTGGTATGGACACGATGGTCTACTTGCGAATATGCGCTTCTATCACAGTGTTGCGTCCTCAGCTGTGCACTTTGTAGCACTCATTGGACCTGGCCTACAGTTCAGCGTAGAGTTAAGCTGTGCTGCTCCATGCTTAGTAAGTCCGGTGCCCCATAGCTCATCATACAAATTAGTGGGCGTGTTGCACTCATTAAATGATTGTTTTAAGGGTTAACTACTGGTGCACACCGTATCGAGTGGAAACTAGAAGCGGCCAACCATCAATATGTTTCGAGTAACTAACTCGGCGCACTCTTCAAGCTTATATGTGCTACCGGTCACAGGCGACCGTCTGTCATTGAAGCTATCAGCTAGGCAGATAGCACACTCATCTGTAATAAATCCATTAGGTTAGAACGTTGGGCGGAACACTGAGGGTCAATTTATCTGGCCTCTTGCCTTTATTATGTTGTCGCCATAAACCTGTAGTGTCGCACTCTGGTCGGTAGATTTATCACCACTCACTGAGACTGAAGTCCGCGATTGCATTTCGGTTCTGCAACGTAATAGGGCTACTGGCCCAGATGATCTCTTATCTGCACTCTTCAAAGAAGTTGGGAGGCTTTAGTAGAGGCTTTGACACAGTTGTTTCAGCTTGTGTGGACGACGGAGACCATCCCCTGTGCTCTGTGCTGAAGTCACTCAGGGGCTCTTGCGGAACCATAAAGGAATTAACAGTCATTACTAGGGTTCTGGTATCCATTATACTTCGTTGACTCCTTGCAGCTGGAAGACAGACATTAGCGCAGAACAGCCAGGGTTTTGCTCTGAGCGGGGATGTATTGATCACATTTTTTGTTATTCGTCAGATTCTGGAGCAGCGTCATGTTTGCCGCTGGCCAACAATGGCCATACTGCTCGACTATAAATGTACGTTCGATCCGGTGGATCGATGTACACTTTGAGTCGCTTAAATGCGGGGATGTACCGACCAATTATGTGAACACACTGTCGGCGTATTATTCGTATACTTCAGCTCAGGTTAGGGTTTACGGTGAACTGTCTGACAATTCCAGCACCATGAGCGGCGTACGTCAATGCTGTCCGCTATCACCATTTTCGTTTGTTTCTGTCAGACGAAATAATGGAGGATTATTTCGGACACTCGCAAGATGTCAGCGTGAACCTCTTACTTGTTGGAAGACTGACTGGTCTTCATTATGCTGACGATAAGGTTTTGCTGTTTGACAACTTTTAATCAGCACGAACAGTGTTGGACGCTATTTCGCGTTATGCTAAGTACTTCGCAATGCGCTTTTCAGCCTTGAAATGCAATGGTTCTGCAACATTGCTGTGATAACGTGAATTTGTTGTTAAAGAATGAATTCATGAAAGTTGTTGACCGACCTGTGTGTTTGGGAAGGTGCATCAGCGGCGGCAGTGGAGGTATAGGGAGTGAAATAGAAATGTGTATCTGTAAGACTAGGGCGGTGTTCACTAGTGTGGGGCACCTATGGCGACAGATAGGTATCTCTCTGATGCTTAAAGGTCGGTGACGGCTGTGTTACTTTGCGGTAGCGACACTTAGCCGATCGGTGTAGAAGACGTGAACCGTCTTGAGGTTCCTCCACCTCTTTTATCTTCTGTCTTCTTACACAGGACTTGCTTTTTCCCATATGGTTGTGTGGTAGTTGGACCAATCTCCAGTGGTTCAGGCCACTTCGTGGTTAGGTGGCCCAGTGTGGTCAGTTCCATAGCCGTTGCGTTCTGTTTGATTCATCGGGTTAGCACGGTACTCCCGCCCATCTTCATGCCTCATCCCGGTTGGTTCAAGTGGAAAACTTTGCATGCTAGTGTTTGGTTGATGAACGATTTTGTCAGCCGTCACGGATGACCCGATTAGCTTATGACAAACGATTTCGTCAGCCGTCACCGATGACCTGATTAGGTTATTTTGATGATGTCCTTTCCTAACACCTCCCCTTTTCTGGCATGTGTCATAGGACTGAAATCTTGGATTCACTGATATCCTTGTTCGTTCGGACTGTGTCTGAGGTGTTGTCTCGCCAATGTTTGACAGGGTCATGTCGGCCTTTTGTTCCAATTTGAAGGTGTCCAACAGAATGTCCCAGTGTAATAAAGCTGAGTTTTGTTTGATCGGAAACGAACCAGAGCTCCGCCGCAGCTGGTTAATATGTCTTTCCCAGGTGTCTTCTTCAACACTGACTTCGCAAATCACCTTCCCAATACGTTTTGAAATCACACCAGGTGCCCATTTACCTTGACCTCGGAAATTCCGTGCAAGCAATGAATCACCAAGGTTGAAATACCGAATGTCTTGTGCATAACTTGTACTCTGCACCACTTCGTTGGCGGGTATGAATGGTGAGGGTCTAGGATTATCAAACCTTGTGTGAATTTTCCGTCCAAACACACTTTCAGCTGGCGAGATTTCTCCTGGTGCGTTGCGATTAAGCGTAGTGCGATAGGCACTCAAGAAATGCTGAATGACGTCTGCTGGAGTTTTCTCTCCTTCAGCCTTGAGTAACGCCCGCTTGAAGGTATCCACGAACCTTTCAGTTTAGCCATTCGATTGTGGATGATACGGGGGAGAGGACTTTTGCTGAATGCAATGACGCTCGCAGAATGTCCGGAAAGTTGTGGAGGTGAATTGTGATCCATTATCAGGTACAATTGTCTCTGGAATGCCAAAACAACTGAATAACTTGTTGAGTTGTGCTATTAATAATATAGAGTTTGGGTTTTTCATTGGGACGACTTCCGGCCACTTTGTGAATGAATCGACCAAGATCATGTAGAATTGACCATTAACTAGCCTCGCAAAATCCAGATGGAGACGTTGCCATGGTTTTTCTGCGTCTGGCCATGGTTCCCACGGACACTTCGGAGATGCTTTAGCTGCTAACTGACATCCTTCGCATCTTCGACAGAAGCGCTCAATTTCCGAGTCCATCTGCGGCCAATACACATAACTACGCGCGAGAGCATTCATTCGGCTGATGCCTGGGTGGCCGGTATGAAACTGCTTCAGTACTTTGTCGCGTAATGCCTGCGGCACGACGACCCGGTCACCAAATATGAGACAACCGTCGATAATGGAGAGGGAGTCACGCCTATGAAAACACCGCCGGATATTGGATTCCAGGCTGTGTTTATTCCACCATGTACGTACATAGTGCATCACCTTCTGTAAGACTGCGTCGTGAGTCGTTGATTTCCTGATAGTCATTGCAGTAACGGGTAGGGCTCTTATGTTGTCGAAGAGGACTTCACGAACCTCCGGTTCAGTTATAACTGACGCAATGATGGAGTCGTCAGGTTCTGTTTCCTTCGAGTTAATTAGGCGAGACAAGGCATCGGCCTTGCCAAAATCGTGCGTGTTCCGGTATTAAATATTGAAGTCATAAGCCAGTAACATTGTCGCCCAACGTTGCAGACGGTTTGCAGTATACACCGGAATGCCTTTCTTTGAACCGCAGAGAGTCAGTAGAGGTTTGTGATCTGCGAGGAGAGTAAACCACTTACCATACAGCATTTTGTGAAACTTCTTCGCTGCGAAAATAATGGAAAGTGCCTCCTTTTCAATTTGACTGTAGTTCTTCTCGGTCGGTGTCAATGATCTGGCAGCATGCGCAATGGCTTTTCCTGATCCATCTGGAAAGACGTGGGAAATTACCGCACCGATCCCAAAATTTGACGCATCAGATGCAACTTCTATTGGAAGAGATGAGTTGAAGTGGGTCAGAAGCAAACCGGAAGTAATTATTGCTTTAACTTTCTCAAAGCTCTGTTGACATTCTCTTGTCTATTTCCATTTCGAATCTTTTGTTAGCAGTCTGTTGAGTGGCTCTCTGAGTTGATGGAGCGTAGGAATAAATGCCCCATAATAGCTGACAAGTCCGATAAACGCACGAAGGCTGGATACATCCTTCGGTGGAGACATCGCCTTGATTGTTTCAACAGTGGGCGGATCCGGATGGCGTCCCTGTTTATCAATAATGAAACCAAGATATTTAACACTGTGCAGCATAGAGGCATTTCTCATTGCTCAAGCGGAATCCGTACTCCTTGATCCGTGACAATAACAGGTCCAGCTTTTGTACCAGGTCTACAGCATCACAGCCCATGATTATAATGTCGTCCAAATAAGCGACACAACCGGGACGGTCAGACAGCATGGTGTCCATTATCTGTTGGAAGATTGCTGGTGCAGTTTTGATGCCAAACGATAGTCGTGTATACTGGAACAAACCCCTGTGTGTATTTACTGTCAGCAATGTTTCCGACTCTTCTTCGACGGGTATCTGGAGGTATGCGTCAGCAAGATCCAGTTTGGCGACACACTGTCCCCCGTTGAGCCTCGCAAAAAGGTCTTCTGGCACTGGTAGAGGATATTCGTAATTCTTTAACACCGCGTTCAGACCAGTAGAAAAATCAGCACATATTCGAACCGTGCCGTTAGTTTTCCTGAGAACCACAATGGGAGAGGCCCATTACCAGTAATTTACTGGCTGAATGATACCCTCCGCTTGCAACCGATCAAGTTCGCCGTCCACAATCGGCAGAGAGGCATACGGAACTGGTCTTTTGGGTCTGAATACTGGTTTCATCTCTGGATGTAATGTTAAAATTGCCCTCGCTTTGTACAAAGGTCGAGGCCTGGTTCGAAAATAGACGCGTGCAAAATCATGAGTTCCTCAACCTGACGTTGAAATTCTGGCGCGAATAACGGCGTTTCTGATCGGCTGTGTATCTTCATTCGGTCACATATGTTGTTTACCGGCTGATCTAGCAATTTCAAGTCATCCATCCAATCAAGGCCTAGTAGGTCTAACTCTGGGTGATCTGTGACGAAGCAACAGGTTTCTATTCGGTTGTCTCCAAAAGTCACCTCACATGTAAGTTCACCGGCTAACTCCAAGGTTCCGCCAGAGGCGTTTCGAGCCGTATGATGCGTTGGAAGCAGTGGCTGCTGCCCAAGCTTACGCCACGTATCACGGGAAATCAAGGTGATATCAAAAGCTGTCTAACTGCAAGCGCGTATGAACACCATTAATGTACAAGGTAATGTACTTGCGTTTTGATTCTCCATCAATTTTAAATGTTGCAATGACTACCATCGACTTACTGGAGAAGAATTTCGGGCGCCTGTGATAAGTTCCTTGACGCTGGGATGGTTGCCGTAGTGCGTGACAGCATATTTCTTTGTAACCTCTTTTTCAAAACTTTTTGCATACATGAATTTTGAACGGACAGAGACGAGCAAAATGTCATTCCTTTCAATAACAGCATGCTGATGGTGATTGTGGTTTTACTTGCTTCTGTTTTGTATCCATTGAAGAGTTCACATTTATGGTCGTATGTAAGGCTTGTCAGGTACAAGAAACCCACAAACTCAAACAAACGGAGATCTGAGTAATGCTTGCAATTGACCGAATTTTCATGATGTTTTTTTCAAAAACATTGCACCCGTGTAGAACGCGAACCAAAACAACCGCATGAGATTGATAATGAAATGTGAATATGGATAGAATACTCACTCGATTGTGTGTAGTGACGTGCTTGACGAGATTTGTGATGAGACGTTTATCCTGAAATATAAAAAAAACGATAAAGCTACAGGCTCAATAAAAAAAACAGACGAAATTCGGTTGCAAATTAGATGGAAGTGAAAAAAATAAATGTGATTTCCGTTCAAGACAGAGAAAACAGACAATTTTCAAATGCATCACTAACGACATCTGCACACAACCGTATATACCGTGTAGTATTCGAAAAGACGAAGAAACGAAGAAATTAGGAAACAGACATTTGAAACAGTTGGTTCCCTTCATAAATTTGAACATAGCAGTAAGAAGACGGCCATTGGTGGAACATATATATGTTCCTGGTCATTGTTATTTGGTACTGGAGAGGTAGTACGGGATGCTAGCATCTACTAGTGTCCGTCTTCTTACTACTATGTTCAAACGGATATCTGATAACGAGGATGGGATGTGTTTGACCGCTGGGCCATTAGAGATGCATAGATACAGATGAGTGTGCAATGTACTGATAGTCTGTCACGTCAAGCACTGTTTATTAACACCTCAGATAAATGACTGTAGATGTAAGTTGAAGCAATGATAATCGTTACGGGAAAACGGAAACAGTTATTCGCGCTAGAAACCCCGTGGCTCTAATGCTTCGGTGAGGTATCGTGAAATAGGGCAGCAAGTGAAATTCAGTGGCGCGTGGTGCAACTGTCTAATTATGTAATCTGATAGATATGTGAAACAGAAGAGAGTAGACAATGAAAAGGACGAGGATACCTTGCAGATTTTATTATTTTTAATTAAAACAAGGTTGGATGTTTGCACAAAATGATGCTGATCAATCTATTTTGCACAAGGTTTCATGAACGAAATCTCGACACTACCTCCACTTGTACCATTGATCCAAAGCATCTCTCTCTCCTCATGGTAGACGACTGTCAAGCATATATGTCAAATTGAGGTACGGCTATCAATGGCGATGAGGATCGTTTGATTCTAAGCCGTTACTTCAAAATTCACGACGATCTTTGTCACATAGACATGATCCGATCTAAGTGTCTCCTTAACTCGAATGTTTCGACCGTACCAGGCACAGTAAAGTTTGTGGATTGAAAGAACAATTATTACACCGCGTTGTTTCAACTTGTTCATCCACTGCCGCGGATTGAGAAGGTCCGTGCGTGTCACAGAACATTTGACCGTATCCCGCTGGAGCTTGCACCATACCCGTGGGCGATGCAGATTCGGCTGTAACTAGTCTCAAAAACAGCTTACAAGGTAGCCGAGTAATTAATAAGTGCTGATGCATGAGAAAACTGGCGAAAAAGATTCATGAAAGACAAGAAGGGTCAACTCACAGACACAGACTTACGACTGACTAAGACGAAACCGCTTTGTCTGAGAGGGCTTACATAGTCGTCAACTCTCCAAAAGGGCTACAAGTGTTGTGTCTGCAAAAGACGCTTGACATACGAGTTCGTTTATTGCGCAAACTTCCCTACAGGTCATGTCAAAAACTAAACAACAAACGCGTGCACTCATTTGCACGACAGACATGCACTCACACACACTGGGTGAGAGTACGTTGTCATTCGCCTTGGTGGAAGTTCTCACACAGCAGGTATACACTGTTCCGATAGTCTCTTCTTATCCGTTGTGTTCGAGGTTTGTCCTTTTTATTCCTGAATGTCGCCTGTGGGTAATATACTACTTGTGAGTAGTATACTACTCACAACGAAACTGCCTGTTATACAACACTCCTCCTTCCGAGGTTCCTTGGTTCCTTTGCATTTGTCGACGAATCCTCTCCGATCGACGCGGTGCTTCCTCCCGGATTATTGATCTTCTGGTTCGTCACGCCGGCATCTCGTGCCACGTTGCTAACTCACTGGTGTGCACTCGTTTCGTCTCGCCGTCCTTCGTGATCGTGTATACTGGGTCCCGTCTGGAAATCACCAAATACGGACCTTTCCATTTAGACAGAGGTTTTCTCGATCCTGGCTCGCGGCACGCGTGTTCCGATGATCTCGATATTTCACCCGTTCTCCTAGGTTGAACATTCTAGTCTTGCCGAGCCGTTGCCTAGCGGATTGCTCCTTTGTGCGTGCCTGCGATGCTTTCAGATTTCGTTTGGCTTCTTCTCTTCCGGCAACCAATTTTTTAGTGGAATCAACGCACTCTGGCCATACCCCAATGTCCTGATCCACCGGAAGCCGAGGGGTTCTACCGTACATAAAGTGAAATGGAGATTTCTTCGTGTTCGCCTGCACAGACGCCCAGTAGGCCAATGACACCAGTGGCAACGCAGACTCCCAGTCTCCTCCTTTAGCTGATAGCCATTCTTTGACCGTCCAGTTGTTACGTTCAGTTAGACCATTCGTTTGTGGGTGATACGGCGTCGTTCGGATGCGCTTGATTCCCAGTTGTTGCATGCGTGTTCGAAACTCATCGCTTTCGAAGCATGGTCCCTGATCCGTCAAGATCGACTTTGGTACACCGTGGTTTGCTACAATGTGCTTCATCACCATGTCTCCCACCGTAGTTGCTTTCTGATCCGGAACGCCAATCGCTTCGATCCGACGGGTAAAGTGTTCTGTCATGACCAGAACGTGCCGGTTACTGCAGGCGCTCAGTGGAAATGGGCCCATAAGATCCATCGACCAGAGTTCACCGATTTCGGAAACTGGTATTGGTTGTGAGAACTGTTGGGCTCCCCGATTGTCACCTTTCAGTAACTGACACTGTTGGCATGCAATCACGTAAATTGTCACATTCTCTTTCATTTTCGGACAATATGCTCTTTGTTGCAACAGATCGTACGTCCTAGTGCATCCGGTGTGTGCCATTTCATGGCAGTCTGCCACCACTTTCCTCCTCACTTGTCTCGGGATGACTACCACTCGAGGGCGCCCAACGCCACGCTGCCATGTCAATACGCCTGCACTGTTTAAGCCAACTCTTCTCCATTGGGATGCGATTATTTTCAGCTCCTCATCCTTAGTATTTGTGGGGATTCTCACGCCTCTTGCCAGAGCTTCAATCACTTTCCGGAGGACCTTATCTTGACGTTGTAGGCGTACTAGCGTTTGTGGGT
>QNGE01005183.1:20985-47837 GCA_008508345.1 Paragonimus westermani | reverse complement strand
CGACACAACCTTCTGCATTATTATTTATTTATTAATCTCGTGTAATCGAATATTTCTGTTCACTGACGCTGGTCCAGTGATGTTGACATATTAACCTTAACCTTGCATCATATTTGTTCCAACACTAATCGTTCATGACTGCCATCTTGGTCATCCATGCTTCTATTTTTGGATATACTTCCACCTTTGTTGCTCCTTCCCTGCTTCATGTGAAGATGTAAAAGCGGTGAACCACCCACTGGGCTCACTTACACTGTGAGAAGCGATGACCTCGTACAGTCGTGGAAATTCGAGCACCATCTAGTTCAGACATAACAGACAGAGATGGATGGAATCGAATTAAAATTGAAAACTTGCTACTGCCCAGAATGAAAGACATTAGACAGCAATCTCACTTTTATTTTTTCCATGGTTTACTTTATGTAGAAAGAGCAACAGTAAAACGAAGAAACAGTTGGTATCTAGACCTCAACGTTTCTATTGGTTGGCTCAGTTCAACTTGCAGCTTGTTTGTTTTACCATGTGTTACATTTAAACAACTTGTGTTGCTGAGGCGCTCATTATGATGAAATACGATGCAGCACCAAAAAGTCATCTGGATCAGTAACTGCTTGACACCCCAGTTTTTTCGAGTGGCCGACATTGATTGGCTGTAGTCCTCCACGATTTATTGGTTGACCTCGTATCAGTGAGTTCATCTGGTTCAGTCCCTTTGCAACAACTGAAAACGCTTTTCTAAACATTAACACATGTGCTCAGTGTGCTTACATTTGGCTATAAATGAAGGCAGTGCACCATCTACAGGATATTAATCTCTTCAGCCGTCATTATCCCACTTCATTAATCGCGTTCATTACACAGTAAATTTTCCTGGACGTCTGGCACAGGCTATGAATCAAGAGAGTCTCATCTCGAGAGCCTAATTTACGTCACAGCGATTAACCTACTGATGGCTGTGTTAATGTCCACAAACTAACCCATCATTTGCTCATCTGGTACTTTACGCCTGTTGACAAAGGGCGCTAGGCTTAATGGACGATGGGCTGTCATACCCAGCGCAAAACTGAGCCACTTAAGTTTATGCATTCTCAGATGGATAATGGGCTCTTTTCGACCTTACTATTGAATGTCGGTTTAGCAATTACGTAACTACATACTCGTCGATACCATGTATGTATTTAAACAGAGGCGCCGACTTTCAGTTNTAACCTACTGATGGTTGTGTTAATGTCCACAAACTAACCCATCATTTGCTCATCTGGTACTTTACGCCTGTTGACAAAGGGCGCTAGGCTTAATGGACGATGGGCTGTCATACCCAGCGCAAAACTGAGCCACTTAAGTTTATGCATTCTCAGATGGATAATGGGCTCTTTTCGACCTTACTATTGAATGTCGGTTTAGCAATTACGTAACTACATACTCGTCGATACCATGTATGTATTTAAACAGAGGCGCCGACTTTCAGTTCTTTGGGGCCCGTTGACGTTTTCTACCCCCAAACGGTCATTTTTTGCCGCCTCAAAGTAAGTGTCCTTGCAGTTTTCTTGACCAGGTGATCGTTGCGCTTCAAACACAAATCACCCCAGCCTTAGAGATTTGGATCACCAGTTCATTCTCTGCCCCCACTGTCGTTACTATGGTTTAACTACGTAGTCCGTCCATTGACCTACATAGCTTGCCCGGGTGGGCTTCTATTGGTCGCCCAAATTGGACTGATGGCACAGGAACCCCGCCCAATGTGCATCAATGTCGGTTGATTGGTGGGATCTTAGGCTTGGGGCAAGCGCGGTTGGTTGAGTGTAAAGCGGTGCGTCTCTACTGTTATAGATACGTCAGTTTGTTTGACGGCCAAGTGACCTCCAACGAAAACGCTGAGAGGGCTGGACACTTAGCGGTGCATGATCAGAATGTACGTACTAACTTCACATCCACTTACAATCTTGGAAACCGCCACATTCCGACAACTGACGAGCATGTTACCAATCCGTACTAGCGTTTGACTTGACGATGGAGGCCGCCGTGTAGCACATTAACGTTTAGAACGGCGAAAATCAGTACTTGCCAGAAATAGACCATTATAAGCATAAAGCTGCAACGAACAATCAGGGTTGTTTGTTCGATGAGTGTCGTCAGCACTTGGCCTGTCTACTTGAGCATTCAAGTACTGCGAAGTCGGTATGCTCATCGGGGAACAGAAGGTTAATGAGCTTTTAATAAAAATATTCTCTGACTGTGTCTTCATCATAGTCGTACGCCGCATATGTCGCAATAGCAGACAGAGAGCATTTGAGACGGGCACCAATCGATACTCTAACCATACCTATGAGTCTGGCAGCGCGAAGACGGCTGCCGACATGTATCCAGTCAAAAAGCGTCCAATTTGCGTATGGCTTAGGGCAAATCCAACACCAGCGTGATCAACCGCAGTGTCTAGACAGGCACACATTGCACACCAATGGTAAAGCGGATGACAGAGATTGGTGTTCCAGCACTGCGCTGGAAGCATGAAGTCGTTTCACCAAGACAGTATATTTCAGTGGTGAGGGTCCCCAAAGTACGAGCAGGAGCTGTCTGTTGATCTACGCGCACAAATACTGGAACACTGAGGGTGGCAAGCATAAATCGGGTCCAGGGCCAAGTAAAGGTTTGTGCCTTTCAGGGAAAGGAAACTTGGGATCCAACACACTACCTTCGCTTAATTGTACGTTTGTGACAATAAGGCAGTGCGTGGAATTTGCACTGTAGATCCAGATTACAGTTACAGGGGATTCTCCATTTCCTTAGTTTGATTGATATTATATCTGATGAAGTAGGATCCTAGGCAGCCTGGATATCCGTCGCTGAGCGTAATCTAATGTGGTTGAATTTGCTTACAATTTGCTTTCTACTCCTTAGGTGAAGAGTCAGATCTACATGGCCCTCACTACGGTTGCCCGTTCTGGAGAAAGGCCGACGTCCTTCTGATATTCATTCAAAGGTCAATGTTCCCCAGTCGAATCATGTTAACTGTTCCTGTTGCAAGTTTACTTGCAGTGTCATCGAGCGCGGGACCTTTTGCGAGGTCTACGTTCGTCGGCCCTTGTGTTCAAGTGGTGCCGCTGTGATTCATTTATTTCCCACCCGATTGTCACCGACACAGATCTTTGAGCCAGAGTAGCGTAATGTTTACTATGTGGTCTATGGATCGTGCCTCGAGGTTTGTAGCTCTGGCTGCCCGATTACTATCGTCCCAGTTCGGAAATTTTGACGGTATCCAGATTGTGTGACTTATTTGTCAATTTTTGCAATGGCTGTCACTTGAGTTAAAAGCAGAATTTTTACTTCTCTGTATGCTCTCGACTGTACAGAAAACTGAATCGACACATAATAAGATCGATTTTTAAAATGGCAAATTTAACAAGTCAGCCTGTAGTGTTTTTGCGAAGTATCTACATTATATTTCCGCCGTAGTTTAGATTTTTTTCTGAATGAAACATCTTTTTAAAAGAGTGACTGTCATGTTCATTTTAAACCAAATTTCCGTTAAAATCCCATCGTTCACATGCGAAAGTGCTGGGCCTCTAATGGATTCAAACCAACCAGTGCATTCAATTTCCGACCAATTTTACCAAATTACTCGGTGCGGTATTTCTTCTCTCCACTGAGCACCTTAAGAAACAGCACACCGCTTCCTTTTCGTTGTAACGGCATCGCCTTCGAGGATCTTTTCTCAACTGCCGGCTAGAGCCACGAAAGTCCTCCGGTTAAGTTTATCCGTTCCACACGTGCGACCATTTTTAATCCGTATGAGGTATCTCCTGTGAAACCAGTTGCTACCCCAATGTTCGGAAATGTTTTTTTCACACATATGCCACTCGCACGTGCATAAACGGATACCTTGATTGACTCAGTCACGTGGACAAAATTTGACTCAATTACGGAACTAAACTCAAGCCCTTGGGTGCAATGGTTTCAGCTGTAAGTGTATCTATTTTAACGGAGTGCCGCTTCCCGATTCGAGTGACGTCGAAACTTTCGGTCAAGAATACCTGATCAGGACTGTGCTTGATCGATGGACGTACCTTTGGCTACACGAAAAACTGAATTGTTCAAAGACTGAATCGATAGGTCCTTCATTTACCACTTGGCTTCTTTTCATTTGGAATGACGGTGATCACCTGTCGTTTACCGTTGAATTGTGTAAGGGGCTGGGTTGTTTAGAATCCGATAGTAATAGTAGATAGTTGTCAAAGTTACAATTGAGATATAAAGTCACTTGTAGTCTTTCACTTGGCAAGGTGGATGATGGCGCTGTTTGATCAAAAGTCTCTGGTGCTGGTGGTTTGGGAAACTCGAGTGAAACAGCAGATGAGGATCAAGCTTTGACGTTCCTTAAAAATCTGCATCAATTTGTTCTACATCCGATTATCGACATTTCACCCACAACTGATCTGCAATGCATTACATACTGAAAAAAAAACAATTCTGTTGAAAAATTTCACGAATCAGCGTATTTGCGTTGTTACACACACTGCCCTCATTAAAATGGAGAAAGCTAACAGGAACAGTTCTGGTATTGCTTTCAGCCTAAACGAATCATTCCACGCCAGATCATTTTCGATTACCTTTGTGAGCATTCTATTCATTCATTATCAGTAGTTAGGTCCCTTCCCGTCCCCTTCTTTTTCCTTCTCTCTTTCTGTATAGGGTTTGCTTTTTCTTCATGGTTGTGTGGCAGTTAAGCATTAGTGTGAACCACTGATGTATTGCTGTCTATGATGATGATGATGAGTTCTTATTTTGCTCAATTTTTCGGCGAATGTATAGGTGACTGGCTTGAAAGTCAATTTTTAAGCCTCCTTTCATTACTCCGCTGATACAGAACATGCAGCTAACAAGATTAGAAATGGGTCACCTGATCTCATCGCCAATCGTATGAGTTTAAGGATTTCGTTGACTACATGGCACTGTTGTAACAGCTTGTTCCCAGGATTAAAGCTGAATTAAGCCATACTTCTGTCAGAGATTGTGAAAGATGCTTAGTGAATTTTTGTAGATAATTTGAACCGCTCCATATGTTGCCTATTCCCGGGTTGTTCATGTTTCATACAGTGCGTTCATCAAAAGCCTGTCTTTTACAACTTCTCGGTATACACATTCACGCTTTTCAACTTCGATATCAGGTATTCTTATTACTGGTGGACTACTGGGATACCCAGTCTTCATTTAAGCGCCGATAAATACAGCAGATGCATCACGCTTTCTAAGTTCGTCTCGCCGTCCTTCTTGATCGTGTATACTGGGCCTCGTCTGGATATTACCAAATACGGACCTTTCCATGTAGGCAAAAGTTTTCTTGATCCTGGCCCGCTGGCACCGGTGTTCCGATGGTCTCGATATTTCACCCGTTCTCCTAGGTTGAACATTCTAGTCTTGCCGAACCGTTGCCTTGTGGATTGCTCCTTTGTGCGTGCCTGCGATGCTTTCAGATTTCGTTTGGCTCTTTCTCTTTCGGTTACCAATTCTTTAGTGGAATCAATGCACTCTGGCCATACCCCAATGTCCTGATCCACCGGAAGTCGAGGGGTTCTACCGTACATCAATTGAAATGGAGATTTCTTCGTGCTCGCCTGCACAGACGCCCGGTAGGCCAATAACACTAGTGGCAACGCAGACTCCCAGTCTCCTCCTTTGGCTGATAACCATTCTTTGACCGTTCGGTTGTTACGCTCAGTTAGGCCATTCGTTTGTGGGTGATACGGCGTCGTTCGGATGCGCTTGATTCCCAGTTGTTGCATGCGTGTTCGAAACTCATCGCTTTCGAAGCATGGTCCCTGATCCGTCAAGATCGCCTTTGGTACACCGTGGTTTGCTACAATGTGCTTCATCACCATGTCTCCCACCGTAGATGCTTTCTGATCCGGAACGCCAGTCGCTTCGATCCAACGGGTAAAGTGTTCCGTCATGACCAGAACGTACTGGTTACCGCGGGCGCTCAGTGGAAATGGGCCCATAAGATCCATAGACCAGAGTTCACCGATTTCGGAGACTGGTATTGGCTGTAAGGGCTGTTGGGCTCCCCGATTGTCGCTTTTCAGTAACTGACACTGTTGGCATGCAAGCACGTAAGTTGTCACATCCTCTTTCATTTTCGGCCAATATGCTCTTTGTTGCAACAGATCGTACGTCCTAGTGCATCCGGTGTGTGCCATTTCATGGCAGTCTGCCACCACTTTCCTCCTCAGTTGTCTCGGGATGACTACCACGCACGGGTGCCCAACGCCACGCTGCCATGTCAATACGCCTGCACTGTTTAAGCCAACTCTTTTCCATTGGGATGCGATTATTTTCAGCTCCTCATCCTTAGTATTTGTGGGGATTCTCACGCCTCTTGCCAGAGCTTCAATCACTTTCCGGAGGACCTTATCTTGACGTTGTAGGCGTACTAGCGTTTGTGGGTCCTGCTCCATTATTAAGCCGTTGACTCCAACGGTCACTTTGGGGAGTTCGTCGTCTACTTGTGGTCGAGAAAGAAAATCCGCGACGCAATTGCTCAAACCAGGCACATGGTTGATCGTGAAGTCATATTCCTGTAAACGTAATGCCCATCGGGCTAATTTGCCTCTCGGGTCCCTCGCAGTCATGATCCATTCCAGGGGTTTGTGATCCGTCTCCACGTGGAACTGTTGACCCAACAGGTATGGCCTCCACTTGTCCAGTGCCCAGACGATTGCCAAACATTCCTTTTCAATAGTCGAATATTTCTGCTCCGTTGGAGTCAGGACTCTGCTGGCATACTCGATTACTCCTTCCTTTTGCTTGAGTACTGCCCCAATGCCACGGTCACTGGCATCTGTTGCTACGATGAACGTTTCTTTTGTATTCGGTAGTTTCAACGTCAGTTGTTGCTCGTTCATCGCTTGTTGCACTCGCTTGAACGCCCTCTGGGCATCGTCGGTCCATTCAAATTTCTTGTCTTTTCGAAGGAGTTCGTACAATGGCGATGCAATGGAGTGAAAATTTTTCACGAACCGACTGTAGTACCCCGCTTGACCCAAAAATTGTCTCAGGGTTCGTTTGGAATTCGGAGCCACGGCCTCTCTAATTGTCAGTATTTTCTCCGGCAGAGGCTTGATTTCACCTTGACCCACCTTGTGTCCCAGTAACACCACCGATGATCGTCCGAGCTGTGACTTATCAGCATTGATCCGCAGTCCTGAGTTCTTAATGCGATTCAAGACAGCATCTATATGGGCAGCATGTTCCGATTCCGTGTTGCTGTATATTACGATATCATCTCCGTATACCGCCACATTATCCAGTCGTTTTACCAGCTGAACCATCAGGCGCCGAAATGTGAACGGTGCCCCGGATAGGCCAAACGGCATGCGCTTGAACTGATACTGTTTTTCGCCTACCGTGAATGCGGTCTTCTCACGATCTGTGGGTTTAATTGGTACTTGCCAGTATCCGGAGCGTAAGTCCAAAACTGTGAACAATTTCGCCTGCTGTAGCTTGTCAAAAATATCAGCGACGGACGGTATTGGTACGACTGTATTCTGTGTTACCTCATTCAGCCGTCTAAAATCCACACAAAAGCGGTACTTCCCGTTGGACTTCTTCACCAGGAGAACAGGCGAGTTGTACGGACTGTTGGCTTCTTCGATAACATCCTCGCTCAGCATGTTCTGTATTTGTCTCCTCAATTCCTCCTCAAGATGAACCGGTATCCTGCGGGGCCCGTGAGGTCGAAATGTTCCGGTTGTTGGTATTTCATGGGCAATCCAGTTGCAAAATCCGTACGGATCATCGTCAGTCGTAAATACTTCCGCGTATTTCTCGACCGTGGACTGGAGCAGGGGGGCTGTGCAACTGGGGGTTTTAACCTTGCGTACTTGGTTGACGCTATCCTTTCGCTGTCCTATGAGCGTCAGGGAGCCATACTTGGTTGACAACTTCTTGAGCTTCAAGTCAATCACGGCATCTGTTGCAGCGAGGAAATCGGCTCCGAGTATCGTTTGCCTGGTTTCTGGGGACACAATGAAACGGTGCTTTACGATATGGCCGCCGATACGTACCCCACATTCTTTCACACCGTCAACCAGTAGACTATGACCTCCAACCGTCTTGATCATCATGGATGTCGGTTCTAGGTTTTGCTTTTCGGCACGAGCAATCAACGAAATAGCTGCCCCTGTATCGACTAAACACTGTTCTACCTCTCCATCAACTTCAACCCTTGTATGTACGGCCCCCTTCTCAATCGCTCCCATTACTAGTCGACCCGCCCAACAAAAAGAACAATCACGAAACACTTTATTTTTAGACCTCTGAGACCGCCGGATTGGGCAATCCTTCTTCCAATGTCCTTTTTTTCCACAGATGAAGCAGCCTCCTGGTTGATCGTTCTTCCGTGCTGCTGTTTTCAGGGCAGCTACATCCGCTGCGAGTTGCTCCATTGCCTTCTGCATTACCTCCAATGTCTTCTTGTCCGTATTGCTGTTTGAATCCACTGAGGCCACGGACATTACTGCCAACTCCCGTGTCACCTTCGCCAGATCGTCAAGGTCCATCGGCCGGGCGACATGGGCAATACGGACTTGGTCGCGAACCGCCATCGGGAGACCTTCAATAAACTGTTCCGTTAACAACTGTCGTCGTGATTCTTGATCCAATCCTGGCAGAGCCCTGTCCAGCAAACCTTGCAGAGTGGCGGCAAACACGGACGGGTCCGCTCCTTGTCCAAGCCTGGCCGCCTTGAACCGCCGCATGGCCTCCTGGCGGTCGGCCGGGCTGTCAAACGCAGCCACCAGCGTCTCCTTCGCAGCGGCCCACTCCATCTTCGCAGGGCCTCTTCGCGCTGCGTCCAGCACCGCCTTCGCCCTGCCCTTCACCAGCGTCCGCAGGGCAGCCAGCTTCCCACGGTCGGTCTTGACTCCGACCACTTCGGCCACGTCCTCCAAGTCCTCCAGGAACGTCCGGACGTCTCCATCTTCGAACGGCTGTGGCCAGGGAATCTTCATCCTCGCGTTCGTCACGGCACCAGTTGTTGTGTCCGCAAAAGACGCTTGGCCAACAAGTTGGTTTATTGCGCAAACTTCCGTATAGGTCATGTCAAAAACTAAACCACAAACGTGTACACTCATTTGCACGACGGACATGCACTCACATACATTGGGTGACAGTACGTGGTCATTCGCCTTGGTGAAAGTTCTCACACATCATGTACACACTGTTTCGATAGTCTCTTCTTGTCCGTCGTGTTCGGGGCTTGTCCTTTTGCTCCTGAATGTCCCCTGTGGGTAATACACTACTTGTGAGTAGTATACTACTCACAACGAAACTGCCTGTTATACAACACTCCTCCCCCTTCTGAGGTTCCTTGGTTCCTTCGCATTTGTCGACGAATCCTCTCCGATCGACGCGGTGTTTCCTCCCGGATTATTGATCTTCTGGTTCGTCGCGCCGGCATCTCGTGCCACGTTGCTAACTCACTGGCGTGCACTCGTTTCGTCTCGCCGTCCTTCTTGATCGTGTATACTGGGCCTCGTCTGGATATTACCAAATACGGACCTTTCCATGTAGGCAAAAGTTTTCTTGATCCTGGCCCGCTGGCACCGGTGTTCCGATGGTCTCGATATTTCACCCGTTCTCCTAGGTTGAACATTCTAGTCTTGCCGAACCGTTGCCTTGTGGATTGCTCCTTTGTGCGTGCCTGCGATGCTTTCAGATTTCGTTTGGCTCTTTCTCTTTCGGTTACCAATTCTTTAGTGGAATCAATGCTTTCTGGCCACCGGAAATCGAGGGGTTCTACCGTACATCAATTGAAATGGAGATTTCTTCGTGCTCGCCTGCACAGACGCCCGGTAGGCCAATAACACCAGTGGCAACGCAGACTCCCAGTCTACTCCTTTGGCTGATAACCATTCTTTGACCGTTCGGTTGTTACGCTCAGTTAGGCCATTCGTTTGTGGGTGATACGGCGTCGTTCGGATGCGTTTGATTCCCAACTACAACTAAACTGCCTGTTATACAACACTATGTCTACACTCACCGCGCACTCAGTACACTCATTAAAAAAACCCATAGCGTGTAGACAAATGAGGTGAACTAGTGATGTAACCTTTTTTTGTACACATACGCACATGATCGACCACGAATTTGATCAAGTTGTACTTTGGCTCGAATTGTCACTCACATCAGTGACGATAAATATTCTGAAAGAATTTTTTGTTCTCAAACTCCTCTAATCATATACACGCTGATGGATTATCGTCCAAGATACAAAAATGCAGCTACTCAACACCCGGCTTGCGAGATATCTGTCATAAGTTTTCGTGCGGTGGCGATGCCCGTGGATCTCATTCACACGACATCACTTCACTCGGCGTTTAATCGTCGGTGACGGGCGGTAGTTCAAGTTACTCAGCCGGCTCATGCCAGATATTAGAAGCTCATTGATCTGGATTCACTGCCTTTTCCATACGCTTACTCGCCTCTGAATATCGGTCGCTTGAGCTCGAACATCCCTGATTCCTCAGTTGATCGTTTTTCGCAAGGGTCTACACATTCCTTTTGGTTTTGTTCAACTAATGTTCAAATCCTGCACATCATATACGGTTGGGATAAGACTGACCAATACAATTTTGTTCCCGCAAGAGTATTATCGTCTTGTCCCTTCATCTTAATACCGATTTAATCTATCTTTGACAGAAATCACTATACCACACTGCTCTCTTGTGCTGTTGATGAGTTTCACGATATTTTCTTGATTTATCTGTCTTTGCACCTCCGAAGTAGTAGTCACATATTAAAAGATATCTGCGGTCTCATAGTCCATGGAAGCACTCGGTGACCTCAGAATTTCAGTTAGGCGAATACTACTGTGAGGCGACTTGAATGCCCACATAAAAGTGCACTGAGAAGTCTGGGCGTTTTTGTTCTGAGGCACTCGGTCATTCTAATCGAAAAATATTGTAGGTAATTGCAACGACTCCCCAAGGCCTAAACCCTTGATGTTGTCGATGACGACCAGTCCATTGCTTTCAGTTAACTAGATGACAGTCCATGCACAAGCTGAGCTGCTACCATCTTTTATTGTTGGAATGCGCATTCCTTTGAACACCCTAGAGTTCTTACCCACCTCTTCCTCAGGCGAACTCGTCACTCATCAGCTCGTCTCCAACATTCCGACCTATCGAAAAATTTTCTGATCCTTTTCGCTCGGAATGTCCGATGGAAATAAGTTGAGTCTGATGGGTCAGTGAAGGTCACGTAGGTCTTAGTGGAAACCGTCCACTAGATGATTAACTAATCACGTGGACGATGGTTACCGAGGTGAGGATATCAGCAACAATTAACGATTCACTCCATCAAATCGGGATGAACGAATACCCCACCAGTGCATGCACATAAAAGTGTAGCGAATCTGGAGAGAAATAATGTATTTTGCGTACTTACTAGATCCGCGAGGTAATCTCTTCGAACCCGTTCTTATCTGATCGTGTGTTGCGAAACACCCGATCAGTCATCATGTGGTAACTGCAGTTGACAGTGTTGGTCAATCAGGGTGCACCGAAAACCAGCCGCTCGGTTGTGCTTCGCGGTGCAGAACCATCTACCAGATTGTTTGCAGTTCAACATTTCCTATAGTTCGTAACCGTTTCACAGTTCATTAGTTCATATTACCCTCCCGCTCATGACAGCTCACTAGCGGTGAAGCCGACTCCTAACTGCCCAGTCATGGGTTTGAGTTTCAACAGCGTCAACTGTTATTATTCAATTTTGGGCTGCCTTACAGCTTCCAGCTCATTTGTAATCTAATATGCGGTATACTACCAATCGCCTTGTGTTGTACAAGTTAAAAATCTCATTTCACACTTATTCCTACCGTATAAGCAACAGTGCTTTCATCTTCATATATCTCGTGGGCGCCATTTAAACTTGTCACTTTTAATTTTTGGGCACTCATCCATGTGGGCTAGCAGGTAGCACGTGCATGAATATTGGAGGCCCTCACCATCGCTCTCTTTTATTATCGCACAAAGTCATACTTGCAATCTCCGCCGACCGGTTCGCCATGCGTGTATAGTCTGCGCTTGTCTGTAGACCCTACGGTTCAGGCCACTTGGAGTTCTAGGTTCGCAGATAGAAATGGACACTAGTTGACTACGCCCCACCAACAATTATCCTGACGCTTCTAGACCTGAAAGTACAGTTTAAACATTAAGACGCCCGTCATACGTGCTATCTGGTGGTGTGGCATTCGTTCCCGCAGACTAGTTCAGACGCAAGCAAAGATTAATTTCCTTACTAACCCATCATTCTTTCCCATTATTCGTGTTACATAAACATGATATTGCCAGTTAAGAGCTCAAATAATATATTAAGAAGGCTAAGTGGTGACAAACGTCAGCTAAGTATCACCTTTACGGTACTTTCCGAGCACAGAACAGGGAGCGTTCGTTACAGTTTTATGGTAATTAGATCTCTTCCCAGTGAATACTAATTTTAGGCGCTCTACAGTTTTTGGTGTTTACATCTGGCCACTGTGCTGCTCTCAGTTGTAGATGTGGCGGTCTCAAGCACCGTAAGTCATCCTGAAGCACCTACCTAGTCTTTACTCAGACACTTCCACGGGCCCTTGTCGAATTGCCAGCGGCTTCATCGTGGAAACTGGGTCATCGAAGTTGGTCCAGGTGATCTGGGTTTGACTAGCATCATTCCGATTTTTGAAGAGGCAACCCACCTTGGGATTAATCTGATTCCTGTTGCGTTGAAGCTGTCTTACTTCACCGAACTATGCTAGACGCGTGAGCAACATGTTCGTGGGGAAGAAGCTGAGTTTTGCCCTGACGATGACTTCACCAGTCACATTTTCATACTCTCTAATCCATGTAGACGGGGGATATTCGTTGCCCTTTTAGTCATCAAGGGACCCTTAACTCATTTGACAGGGCTGCATTCTAAGACTGCCTTTCAGGAAAGGTGTGCTGATAATTATGGTGACACTGAATGCAATTTGCTGCCTGACCTCTTGTTGAGCTAAGGTTATATAGTCAGTTCAGTTGTTACGTGTGTGCGAGTTCATGTAACTAACTGCGTTATGGTCTATTTTCAGGAAGGAGCTAAACACCAAACCGAGCCGATATAGTCAAAAACTGCTTGTGTAACCTGGTAGATTCCTGATTGTAGCCTCACTCACTTCGAATCTCTTGTTTGCTGATGGTTTCCAACTTTCGGTAGACTAGCTTGACTTTTTTTCCCAGAAAGTACGCAACGTACGTGCAACCGACTTCGTTTTCATTGTCTTCACAGCAAATCGGCTGACAGTAAGATAGAGTATCGATTCTGTTCACTTTAAAAGATTTTGTTTACGGTCTTGGTTGAAGATGTCCTCGTTGGTTAACGCACTCACTCACCTTTGTTATAGAGTTCGTCCCGAACGCGCTTGTACTACGACGATTGATATCCTGAATGTTCTTCCTTCACCACCTCATACACCCTTCCACTTTGCGGTATTTGTTTGCCCTATGCTAATGCACGGTCACACGTGCGCATTCAGATGTGCAATATTTCCTGGTTAACGCGTGCACACAACAGAGAGAGGGTTACACCCGCGCATGTTTTTTTCCTTTGCCCTCTGCCGTTGTTTATTCGTTGCCTGTCTTCCACTCTGCCACGTTTAACCATATTCTTCTGGCACGCGCATCATTGTTGATTAAAGTGTACACGTGTGGTTGCGTGCGTGTGCACCTTTGCCTGCTCAAACCACCTTGTTGGCTGACTTCTGTTCGGTCGTTTTGTGTATTCTCGGGTCATTTTCTTCACGTGTCTCACTTGGTTGATAGTAGCACACCACCAGCGGTTTGATGTGTCTGTGTACACAAGTAGATACCCGCGCATGTGCAGATCTCAGGATACTGTACACACTCCTCAAGATGTCACCCAGTTTGGGTCTTTCTGACACTAATCCAAAATTAATAAATCGTAAATGCTAGACGTCTTCATCACTGATCTTTCTCACTTCAGTTAGTTGGCAGGGCATATCAGTAAATTCTTGGGAGTTGATCGGACCCAAAATCATTGCGATAAACTCACTGTCTTTTCTGTTAGCGTTGGCTTTTTTCCCGTATTACTTGCCTTTCGTTTACGGACACGCTTGGTTGTTGCAACATCCCTATCTTGCTGTTACTGCTATTTCCGCTTAGACATCTTTCGGAATATATGTTGCAAATCTCTTCTATATAGTAAATACGACTGGAGTTAAACCGCTGCAGACAGAACTCTGAGATTCCCAGACGATGCAGCTCTCTGCTCTCATTGTTCCCCTTTGCATCGCGTCATTCCACGATATGGGTTGTGTGGACCATGTTAGCCTCTTAGTGCTGTGCGCCAAATACGCGGACGTCACAAAGGTTGTTTGTTCAGAAAACCAGTACATGGGTTATGCGCTTTAATATGATTACACACAAACACTCATCTGCGTACGACACTGGTCTCAAAACATCACTGTTACGACGGGCGCTAATGCTCAGTTCCTTTAGGTAGCAAGAACCATTTCATGTGATGCTGCACTCCAGTGTTCCTCTTTGTATTTTTCTCGCGGTTAATTCAATGTCCATATCCATGCTCCTGCCTCACTACTGAATAGTAGTGGTATGTTATGATCGCTCGTCCTCACTGCGTTATGAGATAACCTATGGTCAGTCGCCATCAACAGTAGAGAAACTATAACATGGGCAAACCCTGACTCAGTTAAAATAGTGCCATAGTGTAGCGAGAAGGCGTCCAATAAAGCACAATCTTTATTGTCCAAATCGCCAGTCACATGCAACGCGCGCTCTCTCGTTTGAGTCATAATTCCAACCCGCAACACCCCCCGGTTTCCGTTCACACGTCGTGTGCACTTCTAACCGGTTTACGTGTGTGACCGGTGCCTTCTATCGGAGGGTTTTCCGCTTGCCATTCCTCGTCTGTTTGTCCGATTTCGTTGCGCGATGGCTCGTCCGGCTGCTCGTGCTGTCCGCCATCCACCCAGTGTTGGCCTTGACCGTATTCCAACATCGTGTCGAGATGTTCCTCTAATGTTGGAAAAACCACGCCTCCGATCTGGCCGTCTGTCGTATTTCGCCTGCCCTGCCTCGCCCGTTGGTCCGATCTAGTCGAGCGATGACTCATCCGGTCGCGCACGTTGTCCTTGATCCGATCGCGGCAGGTTTTCGAACGTACCTGCCCCACGTTGAGGTATTCGGCCGAGTGTTCGAAAACTCGCACCCCCGACCTGACAATCCTCCACAATAGGTCTTACTCAGTTGAGCGATTGAAGTGCAGCGGTAAGGTTTCTAGTTCTCAGTTGCAAACAACGAACTATTTACCTAAGGCCAGTTAGTTTTTGTGTGTTCACCTTTGTTGATTAGTTTATTCCTAACCCTCGAAGTTGCAAAGATGTATGTTGGAACGTTACTACATGGGTGGACGCCTGGAACTTGAATGTCTGGATGGTCTTGGATAGCTCTAGCTTACGGTATTACATTTTGGAAGCGATCGGTAAGTCAATATTGCCATACTGTTAAGGGTTTCATATAACTGTGTAATCCGTTTTGAGGCTGTTTCTTCGATCAATGTTGCCTACGTATCGTCTCGGGATCTTGGTGATAGCACCAGAACAGTGCAGAAATACAGTATTGTTTCCCGATTGCATCAGTTGCGCATCGTATGATTTCAGTGCTTCTTTCTGCGAAGTATTGAAGAGATAGTTGTCTTGCAACGGCCGTCTTACTGTCACTTTCAACCTGGTCATTTATTGAAGAGGTACCGTGATGTTGAACCGTCACGGTTTTGAGTTTACCCATCAGGGTTCACGGGAACTGGGTACCAACTCTCTTCCCTAGTTTACCTCTCTTTAGATCGTATAACCGTTAAGTGTCAGTCAGTATTGCGTTGTTGTAGATGATGACGACATTACTGATTGGTTTATTTCTTGAGACTGTCGTCTGGCCTTGCCTGAAAGCATTTGCACGTTACTGTAATGGGTGTGGTTGTTCTTCTGGGTTATCGTGGTAGGCATCAAAGGGCGGCGAATGTTGTTATTATGAGCTTCTTTAATAAAATCCATAGTACCGAGTTGTTCATAAATGTGGACGAGCAAATCGATTTCACTACAGTTTGTCCAGTCGGGATATTCGTTTTTAGTGTTCCTGTTAAACCAAACCCAACGTTGATCACCACTGATCTCGTGTCTTCTTAGTACTGCATCTCAGCAACTTTATTTATACTATCTACACTTCTACCAGTTCGATACAGTTGTTTCCAAAAGGAGTTACGTGCAGTCGACTAGACCGCCCATTGAGCTTCAGATTTTGAGACCCCAAAATGGTGTTTTGATTTACCCCAGCATGTGTAATCTCCAACGCATCGCCGTGCTCAGCACATCGAATTTATTTGATCGAACACCTCGTCTATCCCTTCGTTTGGTCCCACTAGAGCCCTGTTTAAGGTTTCGAGGTGGGCCGGAGAGTATGTTGCAGCAGCTTAATGACAGCTTGCTACTGGGGCAAAAGAGCAGTTGGCGTCAAAGATTGGCTTCATGGGAACAATTCGCCCTAAGATCCGCAACGTAGAGTCACAGTCTATCTGAACTGATCAGCTTTTCTTTCACCATGGACTGAAGCTGTGTTCGTACTGTGCTGTTTTGGTCTAGTCCAGATGCTCGCATTTTGATCACCATTCGATGCATCTTTTCTATGCGATTGGACCATTCTACCCCATTGGTAACATTCTAACCTACTTATTACCTTGTATCGATTAGTCATGTGACCAGATCACTGGATTTGGATTGGTTGTAATTCACGCAAAAACCCAGTTCTTTGACAATTTTTTATCCATTCAAGCTTAGCGTAGCTTTATTTCATCCATATAGATTGATGTGCAAGTGTGCACACGTCAGCATTACTTTAACAAACTGCACTTTCGCTTCAAATATCCGCAATTTTTCCGATGTGGGTTTACACCTAACCTAGTTTCTTTCGACTATTTGCACAAACTGACAAGTTTTTACAGCTGGCTATATGTTCAGTCCAACTATTTTGGCAAGAACTTCATCATCGCAAACAACCTTTGGCCTGTAGCACGATGCTGTCGGATTTTAATACTCGGCCCTTTGTTTCAAACAATTGAGCCAGCCGTTGAGTAAACAACATCAGTTAATGTCACTTTCTAGTCGCTTGTTTCTGACTGCGGTCGGTTCACACCATTGATGTCCAGCCTAATGTCAGCCTCAGATAACAGGACGTCTACAAACTGAGTTAACCATCAGTTCCTACAGTGAATTTTACTGTACATCGCATAACGAAGCGATGTTTTTGTTCACTCACTACTACTGCAACCAACAAATCAACCTTTTAAAATCCATTTTTCATTTGTCTAATTTCAGAAAGCCATTATCACCATAGCTCGCAGTACCGAAATGTCTACGAGAACGTGGAAGAATGTGAGGTGAACTGTTGTGTCTCGCAGACTGACCTGAGCTTTCTGGCCGCTTCGACCCCTCCGGGTAACCCATCCGTTCCTCAGAACATTGCAGGCGCTCCCCTCAAATATTCATCTAACGACGCCACTGAGAAGGGTCTGAAATCTTGCTACCACCCGCTCTCGGGTCGTTGTAATCACCTGTCGTCCAAAAGCCCGTCTGAGTATACTGTTTTGTCTTCTCACGCGCCGCCACTTCCCACTTTGCGCACATCGTTCAAATCCTCTGACGCTTACGTCACCAGCAGGAGTAGCCGTGTTATTACAGACACTCATTTATATATCGTTCCTTCACATTCGAGATCTAGCGCAACGTCAAGAGCTACATGTAGAGTTCAGCTATCTCATTTAGCGTTTTATAGTTGCTTTCTGATCATCATTTTCTATTTCCCATCTTTTGTCCACCCCTTCACCACGGTTCACGGCATTCGTCTATATTGCACGCACAGGGCTAAATCGAATAAACAATGTAATACTACCTCTGGCTTAAACCCACTCACTGTTCTTTCGGCCTGTTCCGATTGTCATTCCTTTTGTTTAATGAACAACCCATATTCAATCTTTTACACCAGCTATCATTCTATACCCCTTGAGCCATAGATTACAAGCTCAAGGGGAAGTCTTTGGAATTTGGCCCATGTATTTTATTCCAATTGCAAACTGGAGTTCCCAAGCTGACTGGGAATCTGTTTAATTTACAACACAGGTGTTAAAGACCTAGTCAACCATATTGCAAAGTAGTCTGTGATCAACCCAAACAGGCGTACATTGTTCCGCCTTTTGTTTACCCGATTTATCGTACTGTTCAGATTGTCTTTCCACGTTTAGCCCTCCGTAGTTTCTGCCCATATCCAACAATCGTATATTTTGTTACTTCTTACACCCTACTGTATCATAATCACTCATCCCTTTTAAGGTTTCCTACAAACGCTGATCTCGTTTTGTAGCAAATTTTTAGACTGTCCTTCGGTTACCGTTTGTCCTTCTTTCCTTTCCAATTTGCTTTCTTAGTGCTTGTCCACTCAGTCATCCTTCCTGATCGTGCTCCGGTTTCCAGCTCACAGTCTCAGTTCATTTGATAGGCAGGCCTAATTTACCACTTTATGCTTTTTCTTGCTTGTTCCCGCATAGACGCCTATACCTCCTGGGTTTTTCTGCGCGGGCTGAAAGTATGAATGTTAGCCAGACAAATTTTCGGCTCGGTCTTTTTATTTCCTTGATTTTTTCATTCACTACATCTGATGTTAGCATTTTGCCCTTTCTTGCGTCAGATCTCCGTCCGTGTACATGCTTGTTCAACGATTGTCGCGGACGTGTCTGAGATCTCATCACCTCTTTTATCATTGAATCATTATTGTTATGCACCTATTGTATGTACGTGCGTGTAAATGCTTGCCAAGTATCAGTGTGAATTCGCTGTTAAGTTGGTCTTAGCTGCACTCTTTCTTACATTTATAGCTTTTTGCTATATCGTTCGAACAAGAGCGCGGTACGCCAAAATCCGTTTCAAAGTCAGTGTGTAGGCACGTTTGTTCGCTTACAATCCTACTGTTTTGACTAGTTCTCTCTTAGGTGATTTCAGTCTAGGTTTTTGTCGCTTTGTACAGTGTTCGTCTGCCTGGTGTTTGTGAAGCTTTAGCATTTCCCATGTGATATTTATGCGCGTCCTTGATTCGGATATTGGTTTGTTTTTTCTACCGGGCTTTTTTTGCATCCACATGCGTGCACGATAAATCACTTTATACATGCATATGTACGTTGTTACACAGACTGTTCTTTAAGTTGAGGATGCTTGTCAGTGGCTCACCATTCTATCACTCTGTATTAGCGCCCTAGATTTTCCACTACAAACTCTCTTGTTTCTATTGTAGGCTATTCTGCCGTTGTATAATAATAATGTGATCTCTCCAACCATCATGCAGAGAACGACTTTTTGGTCACGCTGAAATGGGCTGGTTTAGAATGTTTTATACGGTTCTACTTCATTAACCACATATAGTGAATTACACGTATGGTTAATAGACGTTTTTGTGTTCGATATGGGGTTTTTGTTTTCTGGTGGACATTTTGGTTGTCATTATCTTCTATAGGTCTGTTGACGGACATAACTGTTTAATAGGGAACAGAAGGTGGAACTTCTTTGATGTGAATCCTTGAATATATCTGTCGAACATGCATTGTCAGTTTCCATCTGAAGCCGGACTCTTGGGGCAGCGTGACCTTCAAGCGATAGGTATAAGTGTTTGTTACTACATGGACATCAACGTCTCTTTTATCTGTTCAAATAAAAAAACCAGATTGGTCAAGTTATCGGGTGAAAATTTTCGCCACATGGTGGTAGCATGTCTAACGTCGGGGACGTTTTTCGTTTTCGGTGGTGTGTGTTCAAACAAGTTTGTTTTCGGGGAGGGCTTTCTATCGAAGAGCGGTACGTCAAACGACAACAGGTGATTCTGTGTAGTTTTCCATTTTATCAACTAAACTTTTCCTAGTTGAATCTGCTGATGTGACTATCGATTGTTACAAAAAGGGCCTGCTGTGATATCAATATTCTGGTCGTTCTCACCACCAAAACAACTAGCAGGCTTCAACCGTAAATTAGCAATACACTTGACTACGTGCGTTTGAAATCCGCCTTATCAGCGACTCCGGCCTAAATTTAGTTAAGCACTATATGTGAATTTCATGATCAGGTTTTGAATTATTCTTTTGTTTAACGGTGTTTAGTCAAACTTACAACCAGATGTTCCGCATAATACATAGACACTTCTGGTATTGATATGTTCGCCGAGCTTGACATTTAGGTTGCAAACGTTCCATCACCAAGCGGTAACGACGGGGAGCAGCCAATCAGACTCCAGCCCAAGGACTCCAAGGAACAACCAATCGCACATAAGGTCAAAGTTCAATTGCGACAAAATCAACCAATGGTAGGTCGAGTCAAGCACGACAGAAAGCGACCAACCGGAATTCAGGCCAGTAGGTCAACCCACTCTGCTATATAGGAGCAGGCATCGATCAAACTTCACCAAACCCCACGTTCAAAACTATACGCTGAAGCACACTGATGATGTTACCTCGCTTGGTGATGAAACGTTTGCAACCTAAATGTTCGGCGAACATATCAATACCAAAACCATCAACCCGAGCTACGAACAACACCACCACTGTTCCCAACCATCAGAAACATAGACACTTCGTCCAGTACTATCTGCATGGTGCTCACCTTGGTCCGTGGTTTATTGGCAAAAGATTACATTTGAAGTACGGGCCAGTGGACTTACGTCGGCCAACAGTTTTGTGAATAGGCCGTTTGCAGTATGACCGGCGGTTAACTTCCGGAAACTGACCACACTTTACGATCGTTTCAGAAGGGGGTCTCGAGGCTTCCGTGTGGCGTGAAGTTGGTCGTCGGCCGATCACTTGACTGGCTTATGAATTTCAGGGTCGAGCATCTGATGTCAACCTCTCTGAGTGATCTTGGTCGTCGTTTTATCGTTACGAGCTCACATTGTGTTCATTGGAAAACTCAAGTAGCACATTGTGGATTTAGACTGCCTAAACGTTCGAGAATTTATTATCCACCATGAAGCGGTAGATGTCACTAATTTTGTATTGTCGCACAGCTGTACTTCTTACTGATCCTATCAAAACTGATATTACTAGCGTAACTTTGTGATCTCAAATATATTCGCAAAGTAGGTCGACTGTTGTTCTAATGATCGAGGAAAAAGGTAACCTATTGAATTTGTTTATCAGTCGTTTAGGTCCCAACGCGTCCCTCTCGAAACAGGCATGTATAGCCTGTTTTGGGCTCTTGGCGACTGGGACTGCTGGCAATTTATTTCAGTTATGCTTTTCCCATATCTCTACTTTCCATAACAAGCTTCATTATTGGTCACGAGTGCGTCGACAATTTCGAAGCCCTTTTCACGCTATCTGTTCGCCACGACAGCAGGTTGTTCTCTCAGTCTTCTGCTGGGTTCGATGTCCACCCACAACTAGTCACCAAGATGACGGCCGTGTACATTGTAGTCGTGACGGCATGTACCTGAACTTCAGCTACGTCTCGCACAATGGGACACTATCCGGCTCCGCGCCAAGCTGTCGTTTCCAGACTTAAATGGGTTTGACCCAACATTGAATGATGTGCCAGTTGTCCCACCATAGAAAGTTCTACAACAAAATCTAGACTACAGAGCACATCACAGGAATTCCAACTAAAAGACCTACCAAAACCGGACCCCCTAACCGAGTCTGGTTAGCGAGCTGTACCAGCACATCCCTGTAAACGTAGACCTGCTTGTTGGTGCAAGGGTGGGCTTGCACCGTAGGTCAAACCGCATGACACCATCGTCCTTGTATTTTGGGTTCTAATCTGCCGCCTCCTGAGTCCTATTGGCGTGATGCTGCCATACAGCCAACCGAAAGAGATTGGACACAGCAGAAAACCACATTTACAAATTACTTGGATTTGCTACCGACTGGTGAAAACCAGAAGTTAAAGCTGCTTCGTCATTTGTTAGGCAATGAAGGGCAACGTCACTTCGACGCAATTGACTTGCAGTCAAAAATTTCGCCAAACTATGCCCTCGTTACACTTGATCGAACGTATTCACAGAAAGGTTCAAGTTTTGTCAGTTGAAACAGGACGCTCTGGGACCGTTGGAACATTTTATATCCCGTCTTACTCGAGCAGTCCGATCATGATTATCCGAGTATCCCAACAACTCATCGCCGGAATAAAAGATAATCGCATCCGTGAGATATTACTTGCCGAGGATACAGCGAAATTATCCTGGGACCGAACTGTTAGCGTTGCCAGGATTAAGTCGTCAGCAGTGGAACACTCCAGAGTGTTCAATGGAAAAACGGACAGTCTTGACATCTGTAAGGTACAACGCTCCCTTTCCACCCCATTGACAACTTCCCCAATGTGTTATCGTTGCGACAGCAGCCGGCATAAGGCAGACATGTCCGGCTCATAAGATTGACTGCAGGTGCTGTGGTAAACGAGTACCTTTTGCTAGATGTTGCAAATTCCGTCTGGTAGCGCAAGTGAGTCAAGATACCCGGGTGATGGCTCGCCATCGTTATTAACAGAACGCATCTACTCAATAAATAATCCTACTGACAATGTGAAACAAAGACAGATTTTCGGAGCCCAAACTCCCTTCACCGAACATTCGAATGGTGGCTATTTGTGCACATCGCCGTAGAACAACCACTGAGATGGAATTGGATTCCGCTTCTCCGATAACAATAATCCCTTCAAGTTTCTATGACAGAAATTTAAGTAATTTGCTTTTATATCTCTCAGTCCAAAAGTTTAACAGTTACTCAAATGCATGTTACTGATGAGTAGTCGGGGATTTAGTTTATTTTCAAGTTAACCATCACTCACATTTGATCGCAGCGTTCGCATTCAGATAGACTTTGCAGCCAGCCTCTTTGGAAAAGAAGCACTAGACTCGAGTTTCGCTCTTATTACAGCTCGTCAGTAGTGCATATGCTTGCCACGGCCGGGATTTGAACTCCGGCCATTCGAATGATGAGGCAACCGTGTTAACCACTGCGCCATTCACCTCACATTAGGCACGACCGAATGATCAAATGTGAACGCTCAACCACTCCCGCTTGTGAGCAATGATCAGGTTGCCCGATCGTCTCGAGAGGAGACACAGTTACTGCCTGTTAACTCCAATCGATAACCCCGCGATTAGGACTTCCAAGACAGGTCGAAATCTCCGATCTCATTGAACGTGCAAGGCGATATTTCAGATTACTGATCAGTAGTCGGGCATTTGGTTTATTTTCAAGTTGACCATCACTCACATTTGATCGCAGCGTTCGCATTCAGATAGACTTTGCAGCCAGCCTCTTTGGAAAAGAAGCACTAGACTCGAGTTTCGCTCTTATTACAGCTCGTCAGTAGTGCATATGCTTGCCACGGCCGGGATTTGAACTCCGGCCATTCGAATGATGAGGCAACCGTGTTAACCACTGCGCCATTCACCTCACATTAGGCACGACCGAATGATCAAATGTGAACGCTCAACCACTCCCGCTTGTGAGCAATGATCAGGTTGCCCGATCGTCTCGAGAGGAGACACAGTTACTGCCTGTTAACTCCAATCGATAACCCCGCGATTAGGACTTCCAAGACAGGTCGAAATCTCCGATCTCATTGAACGTGCAAGGCGATATTTCAGATTACTGATCAGTAGTCGGGCATTTGGTTTATTTTCAAGTTGACCATCACTCACATTTGATCGCAGCGTTCGCATTCAGATAGACTTTGCAGCCAGCCTCTTTGGAAAAGAAGCACTAGACTCGAGTTTCGCTCTTATTACAGCTCGTCAGTAGTGCATATGCTTGCCACGGCCGGGATTTGAACTCCGGCCATTCGAATGATGAGGCAACCGTGTTAACCACTGCGCCATTCACCTCACATTAGGCACGACCGAATGATCAAATGTGAACGCTCAACCACTCCCGCTTGTGAGCAATGATCAGGTTGCCCGATCGTCTCGAGAGGAGACACAGTTACTGCCTGTTAACTCCAATCGATAACCCCGCGATTAGGACTTCCAAGACAGGTCGAAATCTCCGATCTCATTGAACGTGCAAGGCGATATTTCAGATTACTGATCAGTAGTCGGGCATTTGGTTTATTTTCAAGTTGACCATCACTCACATTTGATCGCAGCGTTCGCATTCAGATAGACTTTGCAGCCAGCCTCTTTGGAAAAGAAGCACTAGACTCGAGTTTCGCTCTTATTACAGCTCGTCAGTAGTGCATATGCTTGCCACGGCCGGGATTTGAACTCCGGCCATTCGAATGATGAGGCAACCGTGTTAACCACTGCGCCATTCACCTCACATTAGGCACGACCGAATGATCAAATGTGAACGCTCAACCACTCCCGCTTGTGAGCAATGATCAGGTTGCCCGATCGTCTCGAGAGGAGACACAGTTACTGCCTGTTAACTCCAATCGATAACCCCGCGATTAGGACTTCCGAGACAGATCGAGATTACTGAACTCATTAAACCCGCAGTGCCATATTTTAGATTACTGATGAGTGATTACTGATGATGATGATGCATGTGTTAATATTTGAGGCTACATTGTGGTGAATCTATATCTCGGATCATCATCGGCAAATTTTGCCATATATATCACTTCTTCGAACAATCGAGCTCTGCTCGATCGTAGTGCAATGTTGGCCCTGAAAGTAACACTTCCTGTCGATCGTATGACGATCATGGCAATAAGTAAATTGACCCTGGGAAATACATACCCCAACTTAATCAAAGAAGCTATTAGCGGAATTCCACGTGCTGCTCACCGGATATGTCTCAAAGAAGGAGCACAACCATATTCTGTGACACAGTCACGTCCGATTCGTCTGACTAAGCGAGAATCAGTGACTGCTGCCATACAGGAAATGATTTCGGAAGACTTAATCGAACAAATCAGTGGTTCCGAATGGGTTCGCCCTATGGTCACGGTGCTAAAAAAACGACTTTACGGTTCGAATATGCAATGACTTGAAAGCTCTAAATAGTCAAATTGTGGTGGATAAATTCGTAATTCCAACGGCTGATGAGCTACTGGTCAAGATGGCTGGCGCTCAGTTCTTCGCAAAGCTGGATTTAAGAAAAGCATTTCTCTATATGCCACAAACGCCAAAATCCAGGCACCTCACAGCCTTTCTAACATCCAGTGGGCTTTACCAGTACAAAGTTTTGCAGATGGGCCTTAGTTCAGCACCAGCTGCTTGGCAAAAGTTCATGAACCACACACTAGCTGACCTTCCCGGACAAGTCGCTTGTATGGACGACATCTGCGTATTTGGTTCCACCAGGGAAGAGTACGACTCTCGTTTACATTCGGTGTTACGACGATTGGATAAACTTGATCTTCAATTAAACCTTACAAAGTGCAAATGTGATGCTCCTGAAATAGAATTTTTAGGACATACTATATCTACGGATGAGATCCGACCAAACGCAAAAAACACCCGAGCCATTACAGAGACTCCTGTTCCAAAGAATGCAGTGGAAATTAGGTACTTATTAGGTATGTACCCATATAATCTTTGCTGTCTACCAGACTTTGCCACTTTTGCGGAGCCATTGCGTACATTGACGGAGGAGGAAACCCCTTTCGAATGGAAGTCAACACACCAATCTGCGTTCGATGAGATAAAAAGACGCATCGTGTCCACCCTTGTTATGGCGATTTTCGACGAGCGATGTCTTACGTTCGTTTCTACAAACGCTTCAAATATTGGCCTAGAGGTGATCCTATCACAGATGCTGAATGGTCAGGAAAAAGTGATTGCGAATGCTTCCCGAAAGCTTTCACGTGTGGAAGTGTATTCGGTTGGCGAAAAAGAAACCCTCGTCTGCGTTTGGGCTTATGAGAAATGGCACCTTTTCTTATTCGGACGTTTGTTCACACTTCGCACAATCCCACCAAGAAGAGGGGCGAATGGACTCAAACCGTTGAGAATAAACCGCTGGTACGTGAGGCTATCAAATTACGACTTTCAGATTAAATTCCGTCCAGAGAGCTGACGAACTTTCGCGACTTACTTTGGATGTAACTGACTAAAGGGAAGAAGAGGAAGAGAAGTTCATGATCTCTGCGTTCAATCTTTATGAATTGCCATCCATCAACAAACAGGAACTTCAGTCGGCAAATGGGAGCGATGGGGACCTAGGAGAAATCAGCCAATATGTCAGACAAGGCTGGCCTGCTAATAACAAACACACCAGTAGATTACGGGCATTTTATGGTTTACAGCACGAACTATCGATTGTAGGCAGGTACCTTATGCGAGGGTCTGTGTTTGTAGCGCCGTACGAGCTCATGCCCCGGATCGTAGCATGTGCACACGAGGGTCACCCAGAAATAGTTCGAACGAAACGCAGGATAAAGGAACTGTTTTGGTGGCCGAGAATATCAAGAATGATAGAGGAATTCGTTGATATTTGTGCCACTTGCCAAAAGGCCGATAAAAGTTCCAAACCAGTTGACGTGGTGTGACGGCTTGCGCATCTCGATGACCTTTTGGGCTAAACTGGACAGAGTTACTCATACCAGGCAGGCCAACAGGTAGAGGTCTGACAAACCACAGTCTCCTGGTCCTCCAGGTTGGGGGTTAGAAGATGGTTGGCATCTCTTCCTGAAAAACGTACCATTTCTGGTACACCGCCACCCACCCGCTGCCTTGCGGTACAGGCTTTTGAGCCAAAGGCTTTGGTTGAGAACCCTAATCGTTCTCCTGTCTAGGTCTGGGCGTCCTGGCAGTATCTCAGCCCACACACAA
>QNGE01005183.1:2082-18375 GCA_008508345.1 Paragonimus westermani | reverse complement strand
TAGTCGTCTTCCACACCGAGCACTATTCGCTGACACTGCGACCGACTGGTGTAAGGTGCGAGTTGGACAGACAATGACCTGGCGTAGGGAAATGAAGTCATTCATGAAGGGGTTGGTCATTGCGGGTCGTGTTCATCTTCTGGGCTGGAGGCCCTCGCGACTCACAGAGTCGGTGCTTGGAGACTCTCGGTGAGATGGCGGCTAATCGAGCTCAGTGGCGTGTGTTGTCGTTGTTTGTCCGAGTTGTCTGTGAAGTGAGTGCATTTAATGACGCGTGGCAGTGAAAGCCGTAAGGAAGCTGTCTCGCTGATGCCGCCTTACTCTCACTTGCAGCTCGGTTGTGTTGTTTGCAAGGTGTAGGCACCTTGATGTTGAATGTTTGAATATGTACGTAGTCATTTTCAGTAGTTAGGTCCCTTCCCTTTCCCTTGTTTTTCTTTATCTCTTTCTTTATAGGGTTTGCTGTTACTTCATGGTTATGTGGCAGTTAAGCATTGGTGTGAACCACTGATGTATTGCTGTCTATGATGATGATGGTTATGACAGCCTATCGTCTACCTAACGAAACCTTGGTCCAAGATTGCCACTGACATCATGGGCCCATTCACTTCCGCTCCTCAACACCAGAATAACTGCTTGGTCGCCACATGTTTTTGCAGCAAATGGCCTGTAGTCCAGCCTTGTGGTAAAGTTTCTACTGCTTGTATTATACGATGGTTGAAACATCTGTTCGCCTGCTTCATGCTTCCGGAAGAAATCGTGACGGACATGGCCCACAGTTTACTAGGCACGAGTTTGATCGTTTTCTATGGCTGAACGACGTTAAACATGCCCGGACGGTACCGTAAAACCCAGCTGCAAATGGGATGGTCGAACGTTTGAACAGTTCATTGCAAGAAAGCATACAAACAGCACGGATTTCCGGAATGCTCTGGGAAGATGCAGTGATGGAACCTCTATTGACTTACAGAACCTCACATCATAAACCGACTGACAAAACACCGGGAGAGCTCGTTTGGCCGACTGCTGCAAACGAAGTTGAGTGCTGTGCACTTGATCCCAGAAACTACTGATCCTAGCCAGTTGGAACGACGTCTTAACTACCAGTCAACTTACGGAAAACTAGCGCCAATAGTACAGCCTGAGACATTAGTCCGCTCGAAAGAGCGGCAAGCATGCAAAGGTCAACCGGCACTGTCGCGACCGATTGGGGTGGCTCGGGCCTGTGGGCCTGGAACGCACGTGCTTACAACTGGCCGCAAGGTCAACGCCAGCCCGTTCTACACATCACGTGTGAAAACAGACGCACACAAACCGCCACATCAACTCTGTGATCCCTGATACACCGACGCAACAACTTAGATCTACACGTCACAGGACAGAGCACACGCTACGGTTTTGACGGACTTTTGAGCTAAGACGGAGCTGGTGTATTCGCGTCAAGGCCACCTGTGGACCCCACACTCGTGCCAGGATTCAAGCTGCGTTCTAATTGGCCGCACCTTCAGCGACCAACGGCTCACTCGTCCACACACCCAAAATGACGCTACTCAGTCACGTTTTCTCTCTACGGTTGTTGCCCGCAAGGCTTACTGATGATTGAACCCGAATAGAGATACGATAGGGAGCGTTTCGCCAGAGAGTGCAAATCGCCTACGGTTAGTCGGATTGACGAAGATGATGGCGAAGTGATAGACCGGCTCAATGGTTCAAGAGGACAAAATTGCTCATAGAAGATACAACACGGAAATGCCGGCTAGACTCCGGTGCATAAGTCAATGTCATATCATCAGGCTGCATCAAGAAGGCCAACATACGTGAATCAAATGCACAGATGAAAATGTGGAATGGTGCAGCGACAAACGTTAACGGAGTTGCGACACTGCCGGTCACGAATCCGAAGAGTGGGAAGATTTATATGCTCTTTTGTGGTCAATCGGGATTCAACGCCCATTTTAGGTGTTGATGCCATTCAGTTGATGGGTTTCATCACCGTTAATCGCGATGAATTTCTGCATAAATTAGTCGACTTCAATGTTCTCGACCAGTATTCATGTGTTTTTGATTCAACTCTCGGTCACATGCCAGGCGTTGTTAGTTTATCGGTGGTTAGCGACGCCGTCCCTGTTGCGTTACGGGTTCGAGGGATTCCGTTGACCGTACAAGATGAGTGCAAAGCGTAATGGAGAAGCCGACCGATTGGGTCAGTCAGATTGCTGTAACTTTAAAAAAGTCAGGTGACTTCCGGTTGTGTATCGATCCCAAGCCACTGAATAAGGTACTTCGAAGAGATTACCGTCTACCAACCATCGAGTCAAGCCCAATTTTTCACAAAGGTAGACCTACCTTCGGCTTTTTGGCAATGAAAACCATACGAGAAATCCAGTTACCACATTTGGAACCCCTTTTGGACGTTTGTCTTTCGAACTGAAGGTGTCCAGCGGAATTTTCCAAAAACTTTCAATCCAGGCACTTGACAAATTGAAAGAAGTCACGTGTATCGCGGATGACGTGCTACTTGATGGGGAAATTTTCGAGACTCATAAAAGGAACCTGGAGGAATTTTTTGAAGCGCTGTATTGATCGATGAATTAGCCTGTCGCGCAACAAAATTGCTATACGAGAAAAAGAGGTCACTTTTCACACACATTTGCTAATATCAAGCGGACTCAAGGTAGACCCCGAGAACACAAAGGCTACAGTCACACTGCCAGATCCTGAGGATGTGAAAGCAGTATCACGACTGTATGGTATAGTCGCTTATCTGAGTCGGTTCCTTCCAAACCTATCCAATATGATGCATCCAATCCGCATGTTGACCCATAAAGGAGTGCTATGGAAATGGGAGGAGGAACAGCAGACAGCGTTCGATAAAATCAAACGAGTTATTACTGAGGACCCTATATTGAACTACTAAAATCCAGCATTATCTCTGGTCATTCATCATGATAGCAGTGAAACTGGTCTGGGGGCGGTATTATTACAAAACGGAAGACCAGTGGATTACCGAAGCAGGAGTCTTTTGTCTGCTGAGCGAAACTGCGCAAATTGAGAAGGAAATGCTGGCTGTGATATTTGCCCTAGAACGTTTCACTACTTATACGTTCGGTCGGAAAACAGTAATTCACACCGACCACAAACCACCAGTTTCAGTGGCGAAGAAACCGTTATCCGCTGCACCGAGAAGGTTACAAAGAATGCTAACCAGAATGCAAAAATATGACGTCGAATTGATCTATCAGCCCGGGACCCAGATGCACATAACTGACACTTTGTCCAGAACTTGCGAAAAGGGTTCCTTCTGTGAAGAGCTTCATTTAGACACTATTGCGACTATGGATTTCACAATGACGGAAACCGCACTAATCACTGACCAGAAAGAAGCAAGGGCACAAGACGCCACGTTACAATATCTGGCTGAAACAATTAGAAAAGGGTGGCCACACGATAAGAGAAAGTTGTCCGAGGAATTAGCAGTCTTCTTTGGTGACCGCGGTCAATTTATCCAGGAAGACGGCTTGATATTCAAGAGAGAAAGAATCGCAATTCCAGGGGTATTTCAGCGGAAGATGTTGGAGCACGCTCACTAGGCACATACGAGAGTGAACAGCTGTATCCGAACAGCAAAGGAGCTTTTCTGCTGGCCTCAGATTTCTAGTTCCATAAAGAACTACATACACAGCTATATTGCATGTCGGGCTATTGACTCAAAGCAAATCAAGGAAAGGATGTTGACGTGTCAGATCGCTCAAAGACCCTGTCGAATATTATCGGCGGACATCGTTGCATTCAACACTGAGCAATACTTGGTTTCAGCGATTCGTACACGGGTTCAAGGCTGGGAACCCAATCTACCCGGATCCAGTCAGTTTGTTCGTTTCGATGTCCGGAGATTTTCTGTTTACCTGAAAGGCAATCATTGAAAACGGGTGTAGCACCACTCTTGTGGGTTACAGAAAGTACCAAAAACAGACTAAAATAATAATCCAGCAGAACAGGATAAATTACTAATCTAACGGTTTATTAAGTAAGTGAGAATCCAATAACACTTTAAGATGGTCCTTAGAAGAGCAGTTAAAAAGCTCTGGTGGTAGGTCGTTCCAGTAGTTGATAACTCTATAAGAGAAGAACTATTGTCTTAGGAAGGTTCGAGGTCGAAGCTTATAGAGCTTCTTGTCGTGACCTCTTCGACTGTTATCACTTACTAAGGTGAAGAATTGTTGCGCGAGTCGTGTGTTAAAGAGAAAGTGTGTAAGAATTAAGTCACCGCGGAGTCTACGAAACTCAAGTGGATAAAGATCGAGAATTTCGAGGCGAGACTCGTAGGAGAGATGCCGTAAGCCAGTGACCATTTTGGTGGCTACTCACTGGACACGTTCAGTGGCGAGTATGTCCTTCTTCAAACCGGTGTAGACGACTTGATTGGCATACTCGAGTAGTGGTCTTATGTAGACTCCGTAAAGCGTGTGGAAGGCGTGCTTGTCTATCCGGAGGAAGGTTCGTTTCATCATCCCGAGAGTCATAAAACCCCTTGTGGCGGCCAGCTGGTGATGATAAGAGAAGGACAAACCAGGCGACAGCCAGATCGATAGGTCTTTTTTGAGGTCTACTTTCGTGATACCTACTACACTTTGTGTACCATGTAACACGAATAGGTTCCCGGAGTCTCCTCCGAGTGACATGTACGCACACTTACTGTCGTTTAGAAGGAGACCCCAATCATCTGACCAGCACTTAATAAGATCAAGGTCAATCTGCAATGAATCGGAGTCACAAGCATTCCAGATTTTTAAGTCGTCAGCATGAAGGAAGGCGTTGCTAGAGATAAACTCGGGGAGATCTGCAGTGGAAATCTTAAACGTGATAGCTTGAGTACGCACTAACAAATAACGATATCTCAAAGATAGTCAATGAAAAGGTCAAGTCAATCGATAGGATCTTTATTGTTGGGATTTTCGTGTACAAGCTTAATGCAGTAGCGCTCGTCTGGACCGTGTCCTGTCCTGTTCAGTTGGCAGTCAGTTGTGTTGTTCCTGGTGTCTGGTGCAGTTGTCTTCCGATCCGGGTCCGACCGCGTCATGCATGCCTGTGTATCGACCGCACGGAATCACATCCAATCGGAGCGTTCCAATTGGCTCAGTGCGCAGACGGTGACTACGCGCTTGCGTGCGCTCGGGTATGGAAGAGAGCTGTCGGGCCGGTGAACGGGCATATGCAGGTTGGGGCAATGAGCGTCACTTAGACTAGTCAGCCTGTCAAGTGATAGGACGCGTGGGAGGGCGAGACGAGGACTACAGATCATTGATGTAGATCAGAAACAACAATGGACCATGTACCGATCCTTGAGGGACTCCTACAGAGACTGGGGATGGAGACGAAATGCCAGAACCGGTTTTTACTCTGAAAGTCCTGTTACCATGACAGGAAATTATCCAGCGGAGAACCTATCCTTGGATCGCATATGCTTCTAGTTTATGCAACAGCGGACCCTGTGGGACACGATTGAAGGCTTTGGCAAAGTCGAAGAAGATAGCATCCGAGATATGACCATTGTCTTTGGTCTCTGTTAGGCTATCCATGAAGATTAACATATTAGTTATGCATGACCCATCGGGAAGAAAGCCATGCTGGGTCGAAGAGAAAAGTTTATTTGAGAAGAAATACTTAAAGATTGTGCGTTTAAACAGTCTGTCCATTATCTTGCATGGGATGCTGGTAAGGCTGATCGACCGATAACTAGCAGAATAGTGACGATCGCCTGTTTTGAATATAGGTGAGACAGTGGCCTCTTTCCATGCCTCCGGAAGAGTGCCTGTCCGAAGTGTCTGTTTAAACAGATCAGAGAGAGGCACCACCAAACCGAGGGCCGCTTCTTCAAGGATCCGGGGATGGATCTTGTCTGGTCCCATGGCACTATAAGGATTGATCTTAAGCAAGAGGTCCTGAACGTTGGACACAGAAAAGTCAGCTGTCAGGAGGGGATGGTGGAAGTGTCTCCGCGGGAGAATTGGATGCCAGTTTGGCAGATCCACATTGTAGACTGATGAGTAGTATTCTCTGAACACCTCGGCAACCACTTGGAAGTTGGAGGAGGTTTTTCCCCTTCGGGAAGCCTAAATAAAGGGTTGTACCGCGCAGCACAAGCCATTTCCTCCGCACCGGACTAGGCGAGGCGCACGAAAGCACACCGGGCCCGATCCGGACGGACGATCAACCAGGGAGGCGGCCCAGTCGGTACAATCAGGCCGGAAGCAGGCCAGGCCGACGAACAGCCACACACCCGGATCACGCCAGCAGTATAAGTAGGTGCAAAGTGTTTGATTTAGACAAACGTGTTAGGGAATGTTCGACTTTGCGAAAAAAACATAAACAAGTGTCAACAGCACTAGTGCCAACAACAGCGTAACCTTACGAACTCTGGGAAAGTGGAAACCAAGAGAAAAAAGCGAATAATATGGCCTAGTCCACACAAGCACTGAAAAATAGAGGTGAATACAAATGTTAGAATGCACTTTTTTCTGTTGGATGGTGCGAAACATATACTTACTCTTACTCAACAATACTTGACAGATTTTTGCGTCTGTGGACAAAAGCTGTACAAAGCACATTCAAGCCGCTTATTCTGAACAAATACGCAACCGGGAAAGGTTTCAGACTCATGGCAGTATGAACCACACAGCTGCAGAATGAACCAGAATGTTGAGAATGTACACCATTGGACACGAAAATAGGTTTACCTGACGTTGACTAGATACAACAAGAGCATGGGAGTTTACCTTCTCTCAACATGCACTTACAACTCTTCCTACTGACTGTTGAAAACCGCTACCTTCCGGAACGAAAGCAAAAGTCACTCTTCGTGGCACAAAGCAAATATCAGTTTATTGAGTTTCTATTGGTTATTTTATAGACTAGACGCATCAGTAAAATGAAGAATTACAATCGGTGCAGACGCTTTCGTTTTCTCATTGGTTGACTCCACTCCGCCTGTAGCTCGTTTACTGATGAGTAGCCGGAGGTTTGATTTATTTTCAAGTAGCTGTTTTGTTTTAACGCGTGACGCATTTAACCAACCTGTTTTACTCCGGTGCTCCTTATAACAAAATCCGATGCTGAAGCAGCGTGCCATGCTGAGTGCTCCCCGCTCTGACATACCAGTCTCTTCGCGTTTTCCACACTGATTGGCCGTAGCCTTCTGCGAATCAATGGTTGACTTCGTATCGATGCGTTTGTCCAGTCCAAGCCCTTTACATCCTCCTTTTTCTCGTAACATAAACCACTCCTGGTTCTTGATAATATTTTCTTCTCTTGGAAGAGGAGCTCTTTGTCGGCATTATTTGTTTTCTCAAATGCACTTGATTTCTCCTGTTCAATATTTCTGCGGGTTCAACTTCATATGACCATTAGCCGTGAGTTTTCCGGAACGCACCGTACCCATACCTTGTCGCCTACCTCTAGAACCGGTAGGTCGTGGGCTCCTTTGTCGTGGTATCGCACTTCAGTTAAGTTCGGCGATTGGGGTTTAAGTAGTTTTCCTACTATCGGCAAATTCGTGCGTGTTCCTCTTCCCAACATTCTTTGAGCCCAGCTGTGGGACATAGTAGTCCGTTTCTCCTGTAACAATAAATACGGATCACATAAAAATAACCAACGTAGTCATGAGAAATAATGTGTAGAGAACCAGCTCGTTTTCAGTTATTCGTCATCAGGCTAAATACCTCACTTCTATGTCACACATTTCACGGGAGAATCGTTAGTGTAGTAAACAGGGGATCATGTGGTTAGTGAGGTCACTCAGTTCAATAACACACAACCCACTTGAACAATGGGTCTTGACAGGCTAACAGGATGGGGGGTTGGCCAGGGCAGATCCCAAGCCTGAACAAAACGATTCTCCCGTGAAATGTGTGATATAAATGTGATGTATTTCGTTTGCTGATGAATCACTGAAAATCAACTTGTTCACCACATACTGTTCTTCAAAAATATGGATTATTTCCAGATGACTGTGTCAATTACAGCAGTGGTTTTGACATTTTGACCACCTCTTCGGATTTACCAATTGAGTGACTGTAGTACGGACTGTTTGTACGATGCTGGACTCCCCACTCGGCGAACATTTCAAAATCCGAGCCAATGAATTGTAGTTCGTTATCTGAAAAGAAGTTCTCAGTTATGCCATGCCGCGTAAATTGGACTTGAATTTCGCTAACGACCGCGCTGAAAGCATAAGAAATCAGCCATTCCAAATGGCTGAAATCGTTGAATTGGTTTGTTGTGACTAACTATTGCTTATGGTTAGGCGCAAAGATGTCCGCCGATAATATTTTCAAGGTTCTTTGTAGGGTTTGACGTATCAGCAACGTTTCCCTAGTTTGTTTCGAGTCAACAATCCGGCACACAGTACAGCTCTACACATAGTCCGTTATGGAACTCGACACTTAGGGTCAATAGAAAATCTCCTTTGTTCTTCGGATACGGATGTTCGCTCCCGTGTGTGTCAGATCCAGCATCTTCCGCTGAAACGTTCTCGGAATTGCAATTCTTTCTCCTTGGAATAGTAAACCATCTTCCCGGATAAACTGATCTAGGGCACTGAAGAAGACTGCTAGTTCTTCGGTATTGATTGTGAGCGATCACACACCACTTACACCGCTGTTATTCAGCAGCGCGGCAGGAGCATGGACATGGACATTGAATTAACCGCTGGGAAATACAAGAAGAAACATCGGGGTGCAGCTTGGCATGAGACGGTTCTCGGTACATAAAGGAACTGGGTATTGGTAACCGTTACAACCTTGACGTCTTGAGGCCAATGTTGTATGCAAATGAGCGCGTTTGTTTTTTGTCGTGTTGAAGCGCACAAACCATGTATTGGTTTTCCGAACAAACAACCCCTGAGCTATTCACGTTCTTGGCGAGCGACAAATCGGGTAAGTTTTATATCGTGTGACCATCCGTTCTAATTGTTCCAGCCGGAATTTGTAACGTAGCTTATTGTGCCGTTGCTTCATTTAGGTTTTTGGACAGGGTGATTTCCGCCACAGTGTAATCCATGGCCGCATTAATGTCGAGATGACTCTCTTCGAAGCAATAACCTTTTCCACAAGCTCTGGTCAAAGTATCAGATATGTGCATCTGATTCCCCAACTGACATATTAAGTTGACATCTTATTTTCGTACTCTGATTAGGTTCCTTTGTATCCCTCTTGCTGCAGCGGATAACATTTCCCCCGCTACTGAAACCAACTGTTTGTGGTAGGTGTGAACTATTGTATGCGACCAAAAGTATCAATGCTGAACGTTTCCAGGGCTTATATCACTTATATCAATTTGCGCATAGTTCTTGGCAAGTGAGAGCCTCCTGTTTCGGTAGTCCCTCGGTCCTCCGTGTTTCAATACTACAGTCCTCAGGTCAGCTTTACCGCTTTTACACTGAATGGCCGGAGGTAGCGCTGGAGTGTAGTAGTTACTTATCGAAACCGTGGTAACAATTCTGTTGGTATTATTGAATGCTATCTGTTGTTCTTCCACCGATCTCCATGAATGACTGGTTTCAAAGAAATTTAAGGCAGATAGAGTGGCCACAAAGCGTGCATCAAAAGGTTTGAACAGCATAACTCTCGGAAACGGACACCTAAGCAATACGAGTACGATAGGCCCACCTTTCTAGGAGCTACCAACGGCAATTCCATATTCCTCTGAATAGACGATGCGAAATCAGCGACAGCGTTTTATTGTGGCAAAGCTTAGATGACAGATCTCAATTCCTTTGAGGTTCATCATCGCGAACAACGGAATCTTCACATCCTAATACCTACTCAGAATGAATTCAGCCTCATCAAGGTCAGGGGTCAGTGGTTTACGCATGGGTATACAAAATTAAACTGCCTGTTTGTGAGCCAACTTCCTTCACATGGTTTGTGTATAAGGTGGTTACTATCTCAATACAGCCGGTGTTGGATGTTGATCAAGGGAAGTGAATATTACGAAGTGCGATCAGTGCATTCTAAAGCTACCGTGCAATGGGACTGCGCGACGGACATAACCAACGTGAAATTCTGGGCCTGGTGTTCCATCTTCCGTGATGCACAAATCGCTTCCTATCCGAGACTTTGCGGCCATTTTTGGCTGTTGATCCTGCATGTTCGTTCGTATTTTTGACATGTAATTGTCTTCTTGTCTATTGTTGATGTAATCCATGTCATTTGCTTTTCTTGTCTAAACTATGTGCACGAGCACAATACCGGTACTTTAAGTGCTCTTATAAACGGCTGAAAACTCCAGTGACCTAAACAAATTTTCGAAATTCTATCCGAACCCCTTCCAACCAAACTTTAACTGGGCAAGGTGAGTTGAATACCATTCTTTCATTCCTAACTATTCTAGCTACCTGGATGCCAGAAAGCCTGTCTTGTGGAACATAAAGTAAGTTTTGACCTCTTCCATAGGGCATGGATGGCATTCAATGAAAATAATAGTTAAGTGACATATTTTACAAGCAACCTATTAAAAACGGCTACAGTCCAATATATCTAAATAAAATATAGATACAGAATGACACAAAACAGGCCGTGTCTGCCTAGAAATCAGTTTACTGAATGATAACTGATCAACGACAATGTGAAAACATCAGGCAGCCACCTTATCAAAACAAAGCAATATTCTGTAATCCGGAACGGAACACCATTAATCTTTAAGAAACATCACTTGTATATGCTAGCACTCACGCACCTTTGTTAGTGAAACGGTCTGGTAACGATCTGCTCACATTAAAAATGAGCTGGAGGCTAGTGGAAACCGCAAGCATTCGTGGAAGGACTGACATACAACATCTATAACCAATGGCGAAGCAAATTGGGTGTATAACGTATTCTCTGATTTTTTTTGGTGCAACCAACACCTTTGCTGAGACACGGGCTATTATATACCACAGCCTTCTTTTGCAAATTCCAACATAGTTTGTTCATACGATACAGCCACCCTGGTAGTCAGTATACCTACGTTTAATCTATTCTAAATGCTAACCTCAGTGTACCTTTGGTTTCAGATTGAATTGCATTCTATCTAACCGATTTCGCATATTTTTTAGAACGTTATAATTGCTTCTTCATTTTGTGGACACTTTTGTCTTGGGTATTGCCTAGGTTGTAAACATCAAATCGTTTCCGTTCCTGGGTGGTCTTACTTATTTGTATCCGGATGAAAATTTCTAGGCAGCGTGAGTATTTTAACCAGCCACTCCATTCTCACTTGCATTCACACAGCCGCTAAGATTTATTCGGCTCATGGCTCTGTTAGAAATATTTGATCAAAAAACTGAATATTTCAACATTTCCAGGCTATGTAATCCAATATACAAAGCAATTCAGATCGGTTTTGAGGTTTAAATGTAGTTTAGCTGCTTGCATTCCGAACTAAACTTTATCGATCTACTTCTGTTTCTTTGCCCTCATTCGCTTTCCGCACTGCCCGGCTGCTACTGCTAATCGACTCGTCCACTTTATTTGACTGAAACGCGACTGATCGATTAATTTCTCTAGCGAGCATACACATCTTGACTTCCGCTCTGTAACGAATTTTTCCATCTGCCTGGCTTCAAAAAGTCAACTATATAAATGGTCTGTTCATGGTGGACTTGCCATGCCACTGTTTAATAACCGATCAGGGTTGTACGAAGAATGTCAAATGACTTATCTTTTATTCACCTAATGTATATTTCTTCCTTATCCAAATAGGCAAGTGTAAGTGAATTTTTCTCAGGCTTGTATAAATGGGCAAACTTAAAGTAATCTGGATGTAATGAGTAGTATGGCAGATTTATGATTTTAGATGAGACCCATATGTGAAAAGTCAGGGCTTCGGCTGGATTCGAACCAGCGACAGACAGAGCATGCCTCAGTGCGGCAAGCGCTCTACCAGCTGAGCTACGAAGCCACACCAGGAGCTCGGAAATTTCACATTTGGACTCTGTTACCCACCCGTCCCACTGTCTCATATGGAATCCACCAAATGATTCAGGGGATCGACTGCCCCGGCAAGGATTTCTCAAACAGTTCACGCTGGAATCCACCAACGCCATACTGGGCATAGAAATTGTATTACTAATGAGTAGTATTGCAGATTTATGATAATAGACGAGACCCAACTGGGAAAAGTCAGGGCTCCGGCTGGATTCGAACTCACGACAGACACAGCATGCCTCAACGCAGCTTGGTAGCTCAGCTGGTAGAGCGCTTGCCGCGTTGAGGCATGTTGTGTCTGTCGCTGGTTCGAATCCAGCCGAAGCCCTGACTTTTCACAGTTGGGTCTCATCTAAAATCTGGAGATGATTTTGTAGGTTCAGAATGGGCAATTCAATTAGTTATTCAGTTACTTATGTGGACTTTTTTAATCGATATTGTGTTGGAAGCTTGGAAAGTTCAATGTTTCCACACATATTCATGGTTACAATTTAAGCATGCATCATTTCTTCAATGAACTTAGGATTAATACCAAAACATAGTTGGAATTATGCAGTCCGACGTAAAACCGCCCGTTGATGAGACGTTCGAAGTTATTTCAGTTCAATTATTCACGCTCCCAAAATGAAGATTATTATAGTTCATCAATATGGTTTCGGATATCCAAGGTGGTTTTGTGAGTATGCGGTTTATTGAATGTCAGTATTCCGGATATTCAGCCCCCTTGATCACAAGTGATCATGCTTAACTAAAAGACCCGATTCATTTGATTACAGTTGTAGACTTCATTTAATTATATGAAGTTGTGTCCACTGTAAACTTCTTTGGTACTTAATCGTTGTGGTAATCTCACATAACTGATTACTAGACACTGGATAGCAACTTGTCACCAAGTCGACCCACTTAGCACATTCAAACTACTATTTGAGTAATCAGAACTCGAAGCAAATAGAAGTTATTGCTAAATATGATTCACCAGCCTGCACTGCCTGTACAGAAGTGGTTGAAGCAACCAATCGGATTGTCGTGGTGCTCATGGCACAATTTTGGTGTGAGTGTACGTGTGCCCATTCCCTGCCTGTTTCTAATCGTCTATCGATAAAATCTGCATCTTTCGCGTTTGTAACTGTCGAGAGTGAGCGAAATGTTAACGTACGGATCTGTTCGTGGTGGTTAACAACAGACTTACATAATGACTGTGATTAAGGCATCATAAATAACATATTCAACTGTTGGAACAGTGGTGTTGAGTTAAGAGATGATGTATTAACACGGTTTGAAGATGAGCCCGAATGAGCCCGCTTAGCATGCCCCATAATAAGCACTAAACAATAGATTAATCATGAATTACTGAAAGGATTTGATTTCAAATTCGGGAATATCACCCACATGAATTTTCGGTTTCAAAAAAGAATTAAATGAATTTGGGAATGGTGACTTTGAAGTGCTTATCAAAGGGTATGGCCATCGGATCTTCGCTTTTCTGTATAAACCAATTTTCAAAATTTACTTATGTGTGGGTACAAGACATTTTTGTGTTATCAACTATGGTTAAACAAATTTGAGAAGTGGTGGAATGCTATTTATTTGGGTAGATGCCGAATTGTAAGGCTTTGGATACAATGGACATCCTGTCTCTCTTCACTCATGTCTGTCGACCTCCTGTACGGATCGCCATTTGGTAATTTGCAGTGAGGAAATGAGTAAACACTTTTATTTAACACATTATAACACCCAACATGCTTTAAAGCGAGTGCTTGTAAACAAGGAGCTCTATATTACAGCAATATAATTCAGTTCCCTATGAGTAATCTCCGGCTTCCGATTAAACTGTGTTTTGGCGACACTTAGAACAACCTCAAGAGTTGAATGAGTACGGTCCATCTCCTGATCACTTGACAGAGGCACCTGGTAGCAGGACTTAAATTTTTTCCCTGTTTACTGTCAAGCAGGTGACCAGTTCGGTCTTTTTCGAAAGGTGCAGTCATCTCCAGGTTGGTGTGTCAGCTGTAATGTGAAATCTAATGCTGACGATGAAATAGGCTGTACCATCATGTCAGAACAGAGAAGAAAATTGGAACATGTAGGTAAGTCAGCTTTGCAAAAGACTGAATTATCGAAACAGAACTCCGAAGTGCTAGAAACTGAGCCAATAAAGTACAGAATACAAGATGCTGCAAATAATATTTTCTCGACGTCATCTGCACTACGTTCCGGAGCTCTGGCCCTGGTGACAAACTCCGGAGTCCAGATCAACGGGTTTACCTAACCGACACGGCATCTTACCGAGTCGGGTGGACAAATGAGCACAACACACTGCTGAAATCACAGCCGATTTAGTTGGCTCTCGGTAGGGTGTGTGTGCACGTGATGGATAAATGGCTGCATTCATGAACAAAACAGATCCGCAAAGCACCAAAAGAGGTCAAAACCTGACGATTCTCCTTTGGAACCTGAGGCCCGCCATGCCACGTTATTCGGTTCATCGCGCCGTTCGTGGACCTTGAAGTGATTTAATATCACCATGGCATAAAAACACTAGGCGTTGCTTGGCCCCCCCCTCAGTGCTGTGACCCAACTACTGAGCAGTTTCTTTCGACGTCTTGCCAACATGTTTTGTTTGCTGATTCTATCCGCGATGGAGGCAACTTGTGTTATCTAAACCGGTGTGGACAGCTCGTTCAAAACGGTTTTCCAGATTATATGCTTTTTCCCTGGACACCTGCTTTATCCTCAAAAGGGACATATTCGAGATGGGAAGGCCGTTTGGTTCGAAGCGACACAAAATACTCACAACATACGAGTTTCGGTTAGGTGGTAGAGAAGTAGAATAACATGTGAGTACTGGTCAAACTGGTTGGGGCTGGGTAATGGGTGTAACACACTCTTTATAAGTATCGTGTTTGTTCTCAAACTGAATTATTTACGACTGTAAAGACTGTAAGTCCACATGTTTCTGGTGGCGGATTAGAATCGATAAATTCATTCCGCCGAAGGCACGTCGGGCTTATGGACTCTGGGGTGACTAATTCAATTTGCATTTCCAGGTCATCCAGCTACTTCGTTCACACTGTAACATTAATTTTAGATGTTGGGAAAATTTGGCGTTGAACCGGATGGCCTGGAGAAATACGGTACGGGCGGGCGTCCGAAAGTTCAACGAGGAATTGATGCGCGGTCGCGAGCGGAAGCGTGCGGTACGCAAAGGAACCATCGGTGCCATAGGTCGTGGTGACGTGACTATATGGTGTTGCGATGTGTGTGGCCGCGAATGCGCTGACCGTTTGGGGTTGGTAGGTCACCAACGTACCCATAGTGCCCCGTCGGCGAAGAGGCGGCGAGTACGTTAGTCCCCGGTCAGATAGGTCATATCAGTATATTCATTCTGCTGCTGTAAATGACTGCATCGGCAAACATCCTGGTCATTGACAATTAATCCGCTCTTCTTTTCAGAAACTTGAGTGTCTGTGGTCTTCAATCCATTCCTTTCTTCGGCTTTGTTGATGTATTGTATGATGAATGGTCTGTCTGACTTTTATTAGTTCAATGAGAATTTTGCTTTTTATCCCTGTCTTCTCATATATTGCAATGCTTCTTGTATTACGCTTCATAAATATTTCTCCTTAGTTTAGATCTCGTCATTGCTGTCCCTCTCTTTGCGTCCCGAGAGATAAGGGTTTCCTTTCCCTCCTAGCCAATCAACTGGCAAACCAGGAGTGGCCGGATGAAACCAAAAGCCCCACTGGCACAACTCCCTGTCTTAATCCTTCGAGTAAACACTGCATATGTAATGAGTGGGTGGAATCATAATTGGTGCGGCGCAAGCCAACTGCGATGATGGTTAAGCACGGGCGTATTTAGTTTCGGTCAACGTAACAGGCTGATACGAATCGGATGCCACCAGCCATGAATCTGATCATCTTGAGTGATGTTGGCTCACAAACACGCAGAGTGATTTCCCGGAAAAAAACGCACATAAACTGGAACAGAGAACGATCATCCGAAAAGCAGTTAAGAGAATTCAAACGAAGAAAAGGGGAGGATCCTTGGGTAGCCAGAAAAATGAAGAGCGCGATGAAGGGCGTTAGAATAAAGCGCGTGGTGAAAACCTAGAGAAAACACGAAAGATTTCCTACATAAGTTGAAAATCACTCACATTTGATCGCAGCGTTCGCATTCAGATAGACTTTGCAGCCAGCCTCTTTGGAAAAGAAGCACTAGACTCGAGTTTCGCTCTTATTACAGCTCGTCAGTAGTGCATATGCTTGCCACGGCCGGGATTTGAACTCCGGCCATTCGAATGATGAGGCAACCGTGTTAACCACTGCGC
>QNGE01005182.1:15334-40393 GCA_008508345.1 Paragonimus westermani | reverse complement strand
TTCGCGAGCAACAAAGCCCTCCTCGGTCGGTATATTACCCAGCGTTGGTACAGATTCGGTTTCAGTTGCGACTCCGTCTGCCTCGACGGGGCCAAGCCCCCGAAGCAGACGCGGGCGAGATTTGCGGAGGCTAGTGCGATTCGCAGATTACGTGGACGTCCGCCGTATCTAATTTTTGTTGTCACACTTCCTTACCAAGTTGATTTTAGATGGTCTGACCTACAGCAGACTGTCGACGAGACGTCTTCTTTCAAAAAGCAAAGGAAAAACTTATTTCGTCGGACGTCATGAAATCAGAAAGCCCGGTGAGGTTATCGTTTTCAGTTTATGAGCACTGTACATTCTAGATACCTGGAATTAACCATCCGTCAGCTACATGGGGTATTGAGGGCGTGCATTGCGAGAAGACGCTGGAAAGCCCGAGTTCCTGTGAAGATCGCCTACGATGGACGTGAACAAGGCTATGGCCTTACTAGGCCGACCACAACGTGTCTGCTCCCAATCCCCCTTCTGCCTACAACTAATAACATGCCCAACAGTACCCCCAACCATTTTCAATTGTTTTCCCTCCCCCATTTCACCGGCCATGGACGCGAGCTGTGTGGCAGGAGTAAATTGGACCATTCACGCTCAAGTCAACGGTTCAAGTTAACTGAAAAACTCCTACATTATCGAAGTCAACACTCTGGTTGTCTTCTAGCGGGGGGCTCTGTAGCGACCCTATTTGTTTATTGCTAGCTGCGTTGAAGTTAGAGTTAGCATTTGTACTCCTTCTCCTCCCCACATTTTGTATGCGCTTAAACGTTTGTTTGAAAGTGTATGGTTACCGGCATACCACCCGCGCATTCGAACGTTTCTGCTCCGGTGCCTGCTCGCTTGACTTTCTGCTGTGCTAACGATTCATCTCGCTCTTCGCTGTCTCTCGTCGATTTTACGTGTCCACAATATATTTCTCGTCTACTCGTTGCGTTGTTCGTAATTGACCGGCCGTAGCCCGTCGGAACCCTACACTGGACACAGGAAAGACAAAAGAAGGTAAATTAAGGACCGGCTTTCTACAAACAAACCAAACATGCCTCAGCGAATTTAACGTTCCGTACCATACCGAAAATGAGACAAAAACTAACCAAACAAGATTCAACGAATCTAATAACGACCATAGGGAAATCAACCAATGAAACACTCGTTTCTTCTCTGCAGCAGAAACTCATGACCTATTTGACGCAGATGGGCTAACCACGCATCCCGATTCATCAGATATGGCACTATGCTATTGACAAGGTGGGGTCAAGGATAACAGTAGGAATAATAGGGCCTATGTAGCAGTTTAGGAAGAACACAAACTCTAACAATTTTTTTATCAGACTGCCAAAAGCGCCGGGTAGATTTCAAGGCTCACAGCCAAACGCACAGCATGATGTGAATATCTGAATTTAACGGCATAGTCCACAGAGTGATCACATGCTCAGTTCACGGTGAGCGCACGACAGTCCGATAGAGTTGTTTTGGAAACACAAACCTTGAGGTGTACTCACCAACAGAAAGGGGTGACCAATTTGGGGGAAAAAATTCCCCATCAGACATTCGTACGGGTCCGAAACAGAGAGAGCAAACCCAATCGTGGCTCACATCAAGAGACGAGGGTAGGCTGGAAAGCAGTCTCGGAGTTTTTCTTTATTACCGTTGATTTAGTCCGTCTTTTTGCTTCTCTGATGAAACTAGCACGAAACCAGTTGCCATTTCAATTAAAATTCTATGCACGAATATGAGGATGAAGATGCTCAGATCCCCGATAAGAGTAGAATTAACCAATAGCGATAGAAGACATACATCGCGAGATGTTAACATTTAGTTTACTCTCTCCAGTCACGAACGTAAAACGTTATAATATATGACATGCGGTTAGCAACGCAATAAAAAACATTCAACCATTGGGTTGACATGAAACAAAGACTGTCGTCAGTTCCAGGGCAGACAAACTACGTGAGTCAACTCATTTCAAGTTCTGTTACGTAATAAGAACCCCGTTGCTTGCTTTCTCCGAGGCGATGTTGGTCAATACTCATCGTCCGGCTTTGTGTGTGCATGAACTATTGACTCACGCAGTTTGTCTGCCCTGGAACTGACGACAGTCTTTGTTTCATGTAAACCCAATGGTTGAATGTTTTTTATTGCATTGCTAACCGCATGTCCTATATATTCTAACGTTTTACGTTCGTGACTGGAGAGAGTAAACGAAATGTTAACATCTCGCGATGTATGTCTTCTATCACTATTGGTGAACTGGATCAAGGGCACTCAGTGTTGTAAAGAGTAGAATTGCCAAATGTGTGAAGCAGGACTGTAATATCAGCCCAGTCCTGTTTAGCAAATGCCTGACTGCACCACTAACGGCTGTGTTCATGATGAATACCGCACCGGTGGGCGTCTGGTGAATATACGTTACAAACCGCAAATCCTCTGTGTAATTCGGCTATGTCCACAATGCGCCAGCTACAGTGGGTGGGGAAGAATAATAGCGATTAGGCACGGGCATCACGATTTGGCGTTCAAATTTGATTTGGAAATCGGCGAAAGTTATGCAGTTTCTCCCAGCCTTTCACGGACGGAGGTGTTATGCTTATTCCTGAAATTTAGATAGGTAAATACATTGCAGATAGGGAAAGTGAAGTCAAGTACTTCGGTTGCAGACCCTGTTCATGAACAGCGAGCTACAGGTTCGCTGAGTCGAAGCTGACGTTACTGGCGGACGCGTCCATAAAGGGGTCTAGGAAAATCACAGCCGAGAATAAAACAGAAATGACTGTATTCAAATCAGTGGTGCTACCAACCCCGCCGTTCATCAGTGAGTTTTGGGAATTATTTACTAAATACGCACCATCTGTGCGATCTTCATTTGCAATGCGTAAAATACACTTTAATTATCTAGTAATCGGGTATGATGTATAACGCTGATGTACTTTGCCGAGCAGTTAGACAGAATCGAACAAAAGCAGAGGTTCGATCACCTCGGTTAGGTGGAACACATGGAGTGACAGATTTTGAACCAACGATTACAGGGACAGCTAACAGCAGGTGGGTGAAAACTAGAAATGGCGATACCAAAGAAATATCTGAACAAACGGGCGGACGATCAAGCTAACTCTCAGATTTTCTTGCAGCCTAAATCCTGACCTAAGAAGCTGGGCTGTAATGCCAGCAGAAATACACACTCACCAAGGCAGCCTCTGGCGAACTAAGACTCAGCATAACTTAGATGATCTGCCATGGGCTAAAACAGCCTAACACCGTAGTGATTATGTGGAAGGCTGTAAACCGAAAAATGTTCAGGAAAAGAGACTAAGATTTATGAGGTACGCTAATAATCTTGTGAATTCTCATACACCGTTTTCAAACAGCGCCTCCAGCCAGAGCTTCAGAGGAACGTAACGTGTTCCACACTCTCAGGCGTGACTTAAAACTACAGTGTGAAACAGCAGTTGTCTGACCATTTAGTCATGTTGTGCAACTGTTAATGCCTTCGAGTGATTGCACTTGGTGCGGAACGCAAACAGCTGGCACACAGTAAACTGTGTTCATCCACCACAGACTGTAGTCTGACACGTTGGCTTGTTGTTCATGCAATTAGGATTAACGAAATAAGGGTTGCTGAATTATCATAACGTCGGTACTACCTACCAACTGATATGGGCGGACCAGCACAGACGACGATGATCACATATAGCAAACACATCCGTCGCGAGTCTAAGATGCCAGTGTTAAAAAATGTTTTGTCAATCTTCACGCCGTCTGAAAACAGCCGTCAGCGTGCATCTCGCCCGGGTGTCCCACATTAGCAAGCATCTTGTGGCGAAAATGCTGATAGTGAATTTCTAATTGAAACCGGCTTTCATATCCAGGTGAGCGTGAGACCCATTCAAGTTTATCTTACACGCACCCGATGCGGTAACGGTATCGTTTGCTACCAATGAATATTATATCACTGGCAGGAAACACTACTCCAGAATGTTACCAATTTGAGGTGTAGCCAGACAACTGCTCACTTACTTGCGCAAGACTGTGGTAACCAGCTGGTTTGAAACCATATATACATAATTCAATTCAATGTACGGAGTGAGGGACCACGACGCCCACATGAACCCGATGCCTTCAAGTTCGGGTTTTCCGTCTTCAGCCTTTGTGTGACACCACAACCACAGAAAAAAGGATACCAGCTGAAGTGCACACCTAGAGGTGTTATCAACACTGTTAACAGATTATAAGTACACGAGAACGCTTCAGATTCCGAGCTTAATGTAAACATCTATACTCACTAGTGCTTGTCCACAGTCAGTACCACACACTGCTAGCCGGATGCAACCCAGAAAGCAGACATGAATTGCACACCCGCACCGTATAGACTGGTGTGAATGGAGTTACTGGTATATTATTGTGCTCCGGATAACTAGTGTTGTGTAAACAAAAAAACAACGATGAGACGGACGCTCCTAGTGTTCTGTTTGTTAGATACAACATTTACCTGTTAGGTTCAGCCCTGCCAGATTAGAGATAGTGGTACAGTTTCCTTCTTGGAATGCACAACTTTAAACAAAATGGCATCACTCGGGAGAAAGTATGGATATTCTGGTGGCCTGAAAACATAGTATATTACATAAACATAAAAAGAACGAAAGATTGTCCAACGGCAAGAAAGGCGCTCCCTTAGGTAAACGCTTCAGAAAATCCACCCGCGCAAACAAGGCTACTTTATAAAAGTAATAAGAACGACGAAATCTGTAGACAATGGAGAAGCAATATTTTTTAACATAGATTTGTACTTTCGTCATGTACAAATAAAACCAGGAGAAAAAGAGAGCAAGTGTGGAACACTGACAATTCAGATTGGCGCAAGAACAACATACCCTTGGCAATGAAAAAAATCGCAAAAGCCAAGATTACAATTCCCCTGATATCGGTCGCAAAAAAAAATCAGTTAGTCGATTGCACGTCAAGAATGAGATACATGAATAGAAGGAACGCGTGCAGACAAATAGGCAACAAGCGTGGCGGTGGACACGATAGAATAAGTAAAAAACAATACACAGTTTAATATGAATTCCACAGATCAGCCTTGCAAGCTCTCAAAGATACTAATGACAGATTTCTGATCTTACAATAAAACAACCAGAGGTCTGATTGATTTTCAAATGGTAGGTACAGAAAAACGGATGCAGTAAGTAGGGAAGGTGCACGCGCACGCACACATGTACAGTATTGAGTGCAGGTGGTGCGGTGTGGAAAATGCATTGATGCGTTCGCTTTTGAGTTAGGGGTAAAGAACGCTAAACATTCGACTATTCAACACTGAGAAGAGGAAAGTGCGAAACATTTACAAGGAAAATATCCTGCCTGGATGGTTCAGAAGAAGCGAGAGAGGATAGAAACCCAGAGGACGTTAATTACAATGTCGTGTTTTGATAACAAAAATGCCTGAGATAATGGAAGGCAGAGAGACGGGTAAGCTCTAGGACATAAAGACATATGAGCAAGCACATTTAGAAGGATGTGAAAACTGGACAAGTCTCACTTTTGCATAACCATCATGACAGACAGAGACCAACAGAAATGCAAATTGTTGAGGACTGTTGGGGATACCGGAGAAAGGAAACATTTATAAGCAAGAGCAGCGAAACGAGATACGAATCACATAACACAGACAGACTTGCGGGTTTTGTCATGTACATCAGCCAAACGGTATATAAACTTGTACTCCATAAGACAGCTACCACATGGAAGAACAAAAACCGTTATTTGGTTATAGGACCAGCATAGGTGTTTATCTGACGGCAGAATCAGCTAGTCCGCTACCCATTTGCCACACACTCTGAGATGCTGGAATCCACAGCTGCGAGTTGGAAGCAACATGGTCGCCCACCTCGAGTGATCGAGCACCACTACGTCCTCGAAATCGATCGCCAGAGTGTTCGTCAAACTCGGCAAACGAGCCTATCAGGATAAATAAGGCAAGATCGAGAGAGAGAGAGAGAGAGAGAGGTAAACGAATAGAATGGCAAAAAGGACTTAATCGAAGATAGGATGAGGATCAACGTAACATACAACATGAAAACAGAATACATACATAGATTCATTTCGTTGTAATTCGTCGGATGACCAGACACAGAACATAAACCTACGTTTGACAACCAGCACAATTGAAATGCAAGAATAAGGAAAAAAGCCATCGTACGATCTGTAACCTCTCTAATGATTGAATTTCTAGCATACATTGACAACCATTGGCACATTTACTGCTGTAATTGGCCCGCATATATACACATAGGGTGCGCCGTTGAATCACATCAGGTTTATTGCTGTGACCTGATTTTGTGCACTGGTGCTTAGGTTCCATTTGCCACCATGTTTGAAAAAAGAAACAATTTCTTGACCTTAACAACAAAAATCAGCACCGGAAATGAGGTATCCGCATGTAGGTGACTTTCAGCATAGTGACACTATTTCATAACGTATCGTTTCTGCCTCTACATTTTTACTCGCTGCAGTTGCAGTCTGACGTACTTGCATACAGTGAACACTCTGATGAAACCAGCTATCATCAAACCTGAACTCCTTGGTAAACATGTCGGTGGCGCTGATGAGTGGCTGCGTCGCACCTGAAATGGATGGTGCTCATTTTCGAAAGTCGTGCTGCCTACGTTTTTTTTAAATTTGGGCTACTACACAGTCACAGACAATGTTAACAGGATTTTCGAAACATGTGAAATGAGATCTCTTCATTTTAGGTTGTACAGTCAAACGAGAAAAGCCCATCTAGCCCGTTAGAGCACGGTCAATTTAAGGTGTAATCCACTCAACCTACTTATAAATAACTAGTAGCAACGACAGTAATTGACGAATTACAATGTTCTGGCAACTTTTCATAACAGACAGTTTTGCCTTCTTCGGCAAGGTTCAGACTGAGGAGTGACGATTGTAATTCAGGACCAGTTGGTTCAAGTTCGTTTGATAGGCTATGAACATGTACAAAGGTGGATGAACGAAACATTCGACAGCGAAGAAGCTGAAAAGGTGGATGGAAAGAGATCAGAGGTCTGGAGTTTACGGATGTTTCGATAGAAATGGCCACACACAGATACCCAGCAATGAAGGCAGACAGTTGCTGAGAACGAAATTCAGTGCCACTATATGTGGGTCCATGCTATACAAATTGTTCAAGCCACTCATTTACACACAAATAAGAAGGAGGGTGATTGAATGACAATGGATCAGGACGCAAGCGCCCAACGTCTCCCATGCGCTACCAATATAAAATGAAGACTTGAGTCGGTAGGGTAACGATCTCTATGGTGTAGTGGTCGGACGAGCCGAAGGAGTCCGAGTAATGAATGACGGTTTACTCGGGGCCATCGATTAGAAAGATTGAAATCATGGGAAACAGAGGGAGATACGTGCGATGCATTTCGTTCCTCCTGCTATCAGATTTAGTAAATGACTCTTAAATGTAAGAGGGTAATACGCAGGAACGGTTAAAGTGGACTACAGATCCTGAAAGAGAACGCAAACAGAAAGAATACAACCCGACCTTAAGAGGTTACTAAATGGTGACCACAGATGGAATGTGAAATTTTACGTAACAAGATAGCAATGCAACTTGATAAAGAGTGGGAAGAGCTTTCGAAAAGATTACTAGTTTACGGACTCTTCCATGGACAATACGTTCACAAGATTTGAAACTGTTCTGATGGTGAAATCAGTCAATACGGACTACTACACAATCTGGCAAGCTTAGAAATTCCTCATAAGGACGTGGAACAATTAAGGTCTTCGCTGCTGACAACCCGTTAGCCGAAGGTATGTCACGATGAGCAGATGAAGTGATGGTGGAATATGACGGAAATACGTGATGATGAATGTAAACTCTGTTTCCGCGGACAAATGCGTAATCAAGCCACATAACGCGTGCTACCAGGTGTCGAAGACGCAACAGCATAGCCACAGTGAACGAGTGGTAAGACAGAAATCCCACAGTAATACTGGAGTCCTGCACCCTAATGGCCAACTCTTCCGGCAAATTAAGCATCCCTATGTCTAGAGACCATGAGATCCTTTTTACAGATGAGGCCGGTAGAGAGTGAGCACCATAACCCAAATGCACTTCAATTCACATCAATGAATATGTGGTTTGGCAGATTGGTTAATTTAAACGAATATGCGAAACTACATATCTGTAACACAAATTCAATGCTCAGCAGTCCGTTGGTGGATTTCATAGTGAATTGTCTAATAAATCTTGCCAGGACGTTGGGCCATCTAAGGATTCCATATAACACACTGAGATGGGCGGACGACTGAATCTAAGTGTGACGTCGCTTCGTAGCCCAGCTGGTAGAGCGTCTGGGCATTATTCGATTTCTTAACTGAATTCACAGATGATTCTCATTCGATCACTTGAGCTAACGCGCCATCACTGAGTTCCGTACGTTGGTAGACCGGGAGCATAATTATTTGGCTGTTCAACTACAGTCCGTTTCGGGAAGTTGGGTAATAGAGTGTGTGTAGAAGTTCAAGGATGACGGACGCAACGATCATGAGGTCGGAGAACCACCAGTGCTAAAAGATTATTCCAGTACCTCACAGGGGAAAGCAGGCGTACATATGTAACAATGTTTCGAATTGAAAACCATGACTTTTAAAGTTTGACACGAGTTAACAGTGATATTACCTGGCACTGCCAACGTTGTCCAAGACTGCACACAAATTTTTACAAGAATGTACAACAGCAAATTATCAGTAGCGGCTGTTGATGCAAACCGTAGCCAGAAACCATGAATTTGAAAAACGGGCAATAGTTAAGTACAAATGATGACAAAAACAACGCTGCAGAATCGCCTCACGATGAGAATTTGACTAACGGCAGTAGTACTCCACTCAAATTGATCAAGAGTGCGTCATCTCTGAGCAGACCCCTATCATCGTTGGGTAAATGCTATCAGTGTTCCAAAATCATACCACATTGTATAAAACAGGTCGCTTTGTTGTCTCCGGTAAACCAGCCACACATACTGCATATGATGTGAACATTCCAAACTGCCTGAAATCTCACTGTTTATTCGAAAACAAGATAAAGGACCTAGAAAGATCCCGACAACGTATGGAAACACAGGTCGTACGACTATAACGTGAGACATCGGAATGCGCATCTGAGATGCAGCAAGCGAATCACTACCTACCATATGTCCGAAAACTTTGGTCCGGTCTCAAAAAATCGGAGTTCAGGCCAAAGAGGTTACCCGAAGGACACGAAGCCTAATCTTCGGTAAAATGAAAGTGTCGATCCAAAACCATCATCAAAGGGCATCTACACTTATAACCCGTACAGTTCTAGAGAAGTCAGTTCACGAGCAAACGCGATACTTGTAAGAGGTGCGTTACGCCCTTACTTAGCCTCACCCAGTTCAATAAGTACTCACATGTATTAACATGTTATCCTAGTTTCGTAATCACTTAACCAAAACCCGTATGATGTGAATGTTTTGTGTAGACCCAAACCAAACTGGAAGAGGGTTCCTAGAGAACAAAGTACCTCAACCTGAACACGCCGGTCTCGATAACATGACAAGTTGCCTTCGTCACAGATAAAGAGTGGTCCAAGAAGACACATTGACAAGAAGCGGAACGACATGGTTCAGTGACGAGATTACAAAACGGAGAGGATCCCAGCATCGTTTGTTTCATCCAACACAGCGTGGCTACTGTACGTCACGTCTGAGTTAACAGATGGAGCGATAAACCTAGAAAGACAGCATGACGTGGCCCAGATGCTACAGAAAAATTGTTGAGTTACGATCAGTCTTTTAGGGATTTGTAAATATGTTTCGCTCATGGATGCAGCTTTGTATAATCTACCGGTTGGTGGAAAAACTATCATGATGGTACAATGCGTTAGGGAAATAACGTATTCTCACTTTGTTCATTTGCACACATTGATGCATGATGATTCTCAGTCCAGTATTGCATTCTAAGCGCTGAAACGGTTAGAGATACGTATGTGAGCAGCCAGATGTAATCAATCCCGCCAACTATTCTAGCCGTGGTTTCACCAGCATGTTGTGCCCGTTCACCCACCCGACTCGACTAGGCGTGTTAGGTAAGCCTTTTTGGTCTGGACTCCTGATTTTAACGCTAGGACGGAGTTTCGGGACAATCGGCACAATTACGGTTGCTTCCGACAACGAACTAGTACAAGTACTTTGGAAACAAAAATTTGGCGTTAACCGTTGTTAGGGCATCTGCGCGCTTGGTAACCAGAATGAATCGCCATTATCTAACTGGAACATTTGGCATCTTTTACCAATCCACAGACGTACGCGCACTCACAGAGTACTCCAACTGTTGTTTCGTCTCGTTACCATACCTGCTGGAAGTAGAACCGGGGAACTAATGCCAATCGCCTATCCTATAAAAACTGTCCGTCAGCAAAGGCTAAACGATCGATAAGAACTTGGCTACCACAGAGATGTTTCTTTCACTCCGATTCCGAAATGGAAAGTAGTTGACCGTGTGTGTACAACACCAGATTCGCTATAACAACCACAGACTACGTTGGTTAGACAACGTAATATTGCAGTGCTCGTTACTAAGCTAGTTCACTCGCTTCTTTTGAAATAACTGTTCTCTCATTAGTGTGACATCATGTTCACACACGCCCAGAGGGACTAGAATCAGAAAATGACGTACAACAGAAAAAGTACACGACTGTCACATTGATTGCCTTGGCATACACCGTAAATCGGTCAGAGAGCCATCGGCGCTCTGACAACAAAAAATCTATAACTTTGGCAAAACCTCATGTTTGCTGCAGTAAAACATGTGAACAGATAACGTGAACAACCGATGACCTCAGCCTGAACCCGCTGCAAACGATTGGTGGTCGGTATCAGTACCGCTGACTTGCTACCCTAGTATTGACTTCACCAGCAGTCAGTAAACAAGAAGGAAATGAACCGGGAGATATTGAACAGGAAATGTTGGAAGCTGTGAATGTCGTCACTATAGTGGGGTGAAGTATTCTGATTCAATCTGAAGTATATAAACAATCCTACAAATGTGACTGGCTGGGGAACTGACCACTTTCGACTGAAGTATGCGGTGATGGTGTCATCATGGCCGGGCTCGCATTAGGCCGCTGTCGATCGCCACCATCATTAGCCCAATTGGACGTCGAACGATCCACGCGATGCTGATTTCGTTTTGATTGTTGTCGCTGTAACTGATCATAGGCACGTTTGTCACGCGCTCGTTGATTTTGGAACCATACTTGAACCACCCGTAGTGGAACAGAAAGCATATTGGCCAGACTCTCACGGACCTGCGTTTGGACAGAACACGAAATCGGCTGATTAACACTCATGTGATGAGATAAACGGCCGCCTGAAAAAACCATTCGTTTTCAACATGAGTACAACAACATTTATCGTGTTTCTCATCATACTTATTCCATGGTATGATTCAACGAATGTCACATTGCGAACACAGGCTGAGGATGAGTGACATGTCTGTTCACATGCCGTGCTCAGCGGATTTACCGGCCGGTTTTGTGACATGATAGATATTATCTGACCTTAGGATCGATGAGTAGGAGTTGGTGTGCATCGGATGGCTTGCTAACATGCTGGGAACGGAAAAACAGACGGGGTGTAAAATTCTGCCAACAATGCGCTAAAACAAGTAGTTTGATGTCATAACTAGTTTATTTTTTCTGGTCAAGAGGAGATGTATATATACATAAGGCCGCTTTATGCAGAACAAGGGCATACTACAGATCCTAACAACAGCAAAAATAAGTAAGAAAGAAGTGTAAAAACGAATGAGGAATGGATTCAAAGGGTAGCCATCTCGTCTGATGAAAGATGAATTATCGTGACAGTGTTACAACCCGCAGTGCGGCAGGCTGAACGGACTACTGATCAGAAATGTACGGTCACAGAAAACAGACATGGTTAATCATAAGGGCCCAAAATTATATAGAGGACTCGCTCAGCCCCTGATTATGCCACTGTTATAGTGACCTGCTGTGTGAGTGGGTAAACGATGTACAGGCGTGACGGACTGTGCAGACAACAGTGTGTGCATTGAACGCACACCATACGATGGTGAAGCGCACCGGTAACTTGTCTGCTCAGTCGATACTGGGCCACGGAAATTTTCTTGAACAATCTGTCGACCATGGTGAGAAGTCTCGTAAACAATCCTGACGTAATGGTCAGGCCTTCATGCTGAGTTCGTCCGGAGGGTTTGCTGACTAGGTAGCTGACCCTAGGTAAAATCACACAAGAGTCAGTGTGGATCAGGCAGACGGACAACAGCCACGTTCACAAGAATGCATATCGCGTTATTGGTTAAATAAAATTTTTACTACAGAAGTCACAAAGATGAATGCACACGATTTCTGGCTTGATAATGTTCTTTTCAAACCGTCAAATGTGTATAACGGAGCAGGAGATCATGAAAGGGAGAACAGGGGTCAAGAGTGGAACTGAACATAGAAAGAAGACACATGACAGTATTACGCGCTAGTCGGTCATTTACTGTTACTATGGCAGTACTAAGCTAACAGACGAGTCTTCCTGCATGTATAAAGATAGACATCAAAAACTCAGGGCAACTGTCTCAACATACCACAACAACCGAAGCTAATCAGTTGTGTAAACAACCGTGAATGCTTGTGTGGAATCCACCTAATGATGGTTATCCACGGGAGGATGAACGATCGCTGATGCCAGCAGTCCGTGCGGTGGTTGGTGTGTATACACACGCGTGTCGCCTTGTATTTGCACTAATCGCTGGGATGGGTCCCGAGGTTCGAAACCTCAGCTACCGCACCATCACACCGCTGTAGTTGACCTGACAGCTACATGAAAATCGGTATATAATGTGGGGCCCGATAAACGAACGTACCTGCGAGTTTAGAGATGATGTAAATTATTCCAGATGTGAGGTACGGTCCTGAAAGTATGCAGCAGAAATGCTTGTACAGTGTCAGGGCTACCGCCTCTCGAATGAAACAAGGAGTGTCTGGATAGCCCGATAGTTGACCACGATCATCCGTACTTCTTTTAATACGGTCAAAAGTTTGAACACACCTGCTGAGTGTAGCAGTCGCGAGAATCAAACACAAATGTCTTACTTGTTGCGTTTCCGGGCTGGGTCATCTTTAAATGATAATTGGGACAGATTTTTGGATCACGGGATTAAGTTAAGTACCGTCTTAAAAGCTGCACTCTGTCGTCTCTCAAATAAGGCTGGTGATTCAAAGACCAAAGCCGGATTCACCGAGCCAAACTACTACTGTGGTAAAACCGATCAGGAAACAAAAAATCATGACTATTCCAACAGACCAGTCTAACCATTTGCACTTTCGTATTCTTTCTCTGCTTTTAATTTTCATCCTGGCTCTGGCGAGAACTTTCATGAGTCTAGAACCGAATGTGTAGTGGATCTCCAAAACGCGAGTTGTTGTGCGCCTACGACAATGCCACAAAACATAGATTCAACACCGGGGTCTCTGTTGACGATGCGGCCAAAAATCAGAACTAAGCTGGAGTGGAAATTTCAGTGAGCTCCAAGAACAGGTAGCAACTGTTCGACCGGATCCCAGTGAATGACCGCTTGGTCGGCCTGGTATTCGACACTTCAGTCAAACTCCGTCGACACAAACCAGAAAAACAGTGCACAACATTTGGCAAACAAAAGTTCAAATGCTGTTAAGAACGCTCTTCATAACACTTTCATTATGCGGGAGAAGGGAATGAGCGCACAATTTGGCGGTATTCGTTCGGAAGAGAGATAGCTTGGTGTTGTGCTCAGTGTCTGGAAGTGACGCACGCAAAGTCCTGATCAGCAGTTGAAATTGTGTGCATCTCATGGAACCTACATCGGATTCTTCAATTTGCAGACCATCTTGTGTAACCCAACTAAGGATTATGTACTTACAGACGCTGATGACAACCTGTAAAGGAATATCGTTCGTTTGCAGAGTATCCACATTGACACAGTGTCTTATTCCTGCTCACTTCGTTTTACGATTTTCTCAGAAGTTCGCAAACTTAAGACGGGTAATTGAAAATAAACGTTGACAAAACAAAACTGTCAACAGTGGAATGATCTAAATGAGCATGCGAACCTGCTACAGAAGTGTCTGTTCGAAAAGAGCACAATCAAAAACCCGAAAAAACACTGACCGACTTCTCATGATCTCTCTGGTTTTGCCGTAGGACGGAACAGGAACTTGGTGAGGGCCCGCACAAAGATCATCAGAACCACTTGAGTGGGTAAATCATGAAGACAGAAAAGGCTTTTTTTATCGCAGAATAATCGAATGCTGTTGTCCGGGATTCGTGGTTGGGCAGGCAACTGACAAGAAGTAAATGAGATTAAATGCGGAAGGTGGCAGGAATTTATAGCTCGTCGTGGGGGAGTTTACAGATGGACTCAGTGCTTTGGGGATAACTCTCGAATTGATGGGACCAGCACACACTAATATGGACGACGAAGACAGTGTGTTTAGTTGCCAGATTCATGACGACGCCCCGTCGAAAACCGATGTAGCCTTGAAGCTTACATTAACGAAATGCAATACAAACTCAGGTCTAGGCTACCACCGACTCAACAAAAGGAACGTGACGACAGGTTTCTGTCTGAACTGACCACATGCCTCTATCTCATAAGGGAAACTGAGAATGCGTTGGTGGATTTCAGCATGAGCTGTTCGAGAATACCCCCTAGGCAGTCAGACCCTTGAATCATTTGATGGAATCCATGTGACAAAGAGGATTCGGGCGGACAGCAGCGGCCAAATGTGAAATCTATAGGCTCTTCGATCGGTTTCGTACGTCAGCTGCTATAGCACTCATCACGTTTGAATATGCTGTTTCTGTCGCTGGTTCGGATCTAGCCAGAGTAACGAACAACGCGTCCGGATACAGGGTTCTATGAGTGTAGTACGAAGATGATTGTTCAGAAAAACAATAGCTAGCGAAAATGTAGGCAGTAACTCAGCATAGTGCTGGACAGTTGAGGCCGTAGTTACAAGGCAGGCAGCCGTATATATTACTCCAGTCTTATATAGTATTTACCACTGCATTACAACGAACCCGATTTCATAACTTGTTCAAATAGTCCGAAAAACTACTCTGTGGGGAATGGAACATACAAACGTTGAAGCAAAATCGTCGACTGGGGGATTCGTAAAAACAGGCATGGTTAGGAAGAAGTTTGAGAATAATGACGAAAACAACCTGATCACATAGCACCCCAAATTACAACGTTCATCAGCGTGCTTAAACTAGACCTCAAATGTGAACTTGGGATACGCAGTGGGACAGGTGCAAATTGGTCATAAAGTCCACCCGTTCATGCGAACACTCAGTGCTGCTTCTACCGAGAGCTAGCATTGAATGTTAGTCATTTCATTCAGTAAAGATCCTAACAACATTACCTGGTATGATATTGCAAAATGGATAGAGAGAAGTCTCCATTTCACAGATGTCTGTCTCTCATGTTGAACAGCACGATTTTTAAGGGAATGTACGCCACCTGATATCATGTAGCCCATTCAGGCAGACTGGTTGATACGTCACCAATCCACATTATGCATAATCTTCTATCTGGACCACAGAGTACACAAGCGCAGATGTCCGACTATTGTGTAAGTGGTTGCAACTGTTAGCATTCTGATAAACTCCGTCAGATGATCAGATATCAGGTGTACATACATCTCCTCGTGTGTGCCAAGCTCCACGATCGCAGTTGTACGATGGATCGTATTCTGATATGTTGTGTTTTATAGATGGTCAGTGAAAGTGAGAGGGTGCTTTCGATCTTCATTAAAACTTTTCGTCAGTGACATCCATTGGAAATGACGTCATGCACCCAGCTAGACGAGAATGTGGCAAGGGTCAACGGATTTTGAGGAAGTTGAAAGCGCAAAGCACATCGATTAGATTTTCATCTAAACATCTTAATATGATCTACATGTAATCCATTGAAGGACTGAGCAAACCGACGTCGCTCACACGGTGGGCAACTTGTTATCAGGTGGGATTCTCATTTTAAGATTTTTTTACAGAATACTAGCCGTGAAGAGAATAGAAATTAAACACACTACGCAGAGGTCAGACGGAGAGAGCAACAAACCAAACGGACGCCTATAAGTGCCAAATGTGCTCAGCAAATAGACGCACGAACAGTGGGTTATGCACAATACCAGAACTCGTTGCCAGGAAGATCAGTCACAAAGAAACAGGGAAACAGAACAGAAATCGCACTGATGAGAATGTCGATATTTCGGCGTCTGCTGTAACGCAGCCAAAGAAACAACGGCCCGGTCTTATACCTACCCTGTTCCTCTCGTATTCAGCCAGCGTCCAGCCTATGGAGTTACTGCACAATGACAGTGGCGAACATTCAGGAAGTGGTAGAAAGCCGTGTATGAATGAGGTTTTCAACTCACAAACTCACTGAGTTGATCGCTGTGGGACATACATGTGCTAAACATGATTTGTCTGCTTAAATTTAGACAACGATATTAAACGAAGCCAGAACCAGTAGATGCATTGATGAAAGTCACCGTCGTTACGAATAGGCTAGCATTAGATATTATCGGGATGTTCAGCCTAAGGAGATTGTATACTGAGATTTAGCCCGCTGAGGATATAATACCTTTCAAAAGATGCGCCACATAGTGATGGCTGGTTGTAGAGAGAAAATCTGAGTAATCGAGGAAGGGAATATGTGTCTTAACAATTGAGCAATACAAGCCGTGCACAATTGTTTTCGTTGGAAAGCCATCGTTAACAGATAAAGTTCAGACATGGAACACTGTCACTTCGCATAATTAAGTATGCGACAATTGTTCGAAGTCACGGGCACGTGACGTTGACAGGTGATCACAAGCGATGCACCAACAGAGATTTTACCAAGTGATGGTAGAGTATCAGGAATGGCATAAGCATTGGCGCGTCGAATATGAGAGCAGGGAGGGGAGTACGAAAAAACTCGTCCCACACACTCTTAAGCAGAGTGCGAAAAGGAAATCCCGGTGTGCGTATCTTGTTCAGGCACAAACAGAGACTTGTTCAACAGTTTGATCATACACGATCAGATCTGGTGACATAAAACTACATTGTGGAAATTTGTGAAGAAAAAGTAGTGGGGTAGGAAACGTGTCTATTCAACAGCATACTACGTTTGCTGATGTTTTTAGACATAATGGGTCAAATGTAATCTGAACATCACCAAGATGCTCAAATCTATACAAGAGACAGAGAAACCGGGGTTCCATTCTGTGACAGTGAAAGTGATCGCCGGCGTAGGCATTTGCCCCTCAGTTCGGTTCAATCAAAGTGAACCGTACTGACAAAGCAGGAGGTGAAGGGGCTGACATGTGGGACAAGTGCTGTTAAGATCCCCAGTCAATTTACGATAACAAAAGTTCGGATATGCAGCATGAGAGTCGAAAATCTGCACCATTATAAATAAACGATTTTAAGCATATGTCGAAATTTAGTGGTCAATGCTTTGAACACCATCACTGAAAAAAGATGTCTGTAAATTCTTGCTTCTTTCAGCCTAATACTGAACAGGAGAAGAAAAACAGCCCTATCAAGGCAACAGCGTGCTATAGGGCGTTGAATCGACGGCAAGTTAAAAAATTATACGGCTAGTTTAACTTTTAGGAATTTTCCTTCAGGTAATTAGTTAACAAATGCCATTTTTGTGAGGAGGTAAATACAATAGTCATGGAAAATTACACCGCTATGGTGCCCTTAGAATGATGCACAGGGATAACTGTCAGACGGTCACGTTGATATCAAATATTTTGCAAATCAGATATGAGAAATTACCCAGTCGTGATTGCATCCGTCGAGCCACAATAAAGCCCAGACTGAGTCAACTGATATGTGACCTGCATCTGCTATGAACACATCACACCACAAAAATGGGAGATGGACGGTTTGGGAAGACCTTAACATTTCAACAGATGCAGTTAAGGCTTACGAGAAATTGGCAAACGACCGTTAAAATCCAGAGATGCTGTTACACACAACCTGACAGCACCAACAGACATGTTACACGAAGAGTAAGGGGGACAACAAGCAGTCTTATCCGAGCGAGCTACCTATTACGATTACCTACCAACACAAGGAGACGTGGTTCTGAGATCAAGGAATGGCGCAACTGTGCACTATAGGCGTGAAAAGTGGAAAACATCGCGTTGGATCGGTAATAGACAGAATGTCGTTCGTAGAGGGCTGAGATTTAGATCGTCTGGACTCAACAATAAAAATTCATCTGCTTCAGTGATAGGAAAAGAACCTAAATTGACTTGGAACACGAAGAGTGTACTAGCGTGACCTTCAGAAGAGAGAACTGTGCATCGGTCGACGCGCTACGCTGTACTTTCACCGATCACATGGGGTGCCAGGTTTCAATCACTAAACTGAATGGCTGATCTCAACAGAAGGTAATTTAATACTTATATTGAAATGTTGAAACTCTTTGTCTCCCCTCGCTTCCACAATCCATAATTTTCCTGCGGAGCAAAGCCTCAATCCATGTCATACGGCAATGATGACATGACCAATTCTTAAGGCGGTCCCGACTGCATCCGTGGAAACCCTGAAAAATTCCCCTCTCATTCCAAAACGATCAACTCAAACTGTTGTGGATTGACGTGAACAGAACAGGTATAATGCAAAGTACAAATCACATGGTTCCTGCCTCCTAGTACTAGACCAATGCGGCTCAGCAAACACAACCACAGCTGAGTAACGACTCATCTTCAGTTGACAAAACAATTGACGTCTACCTTGCAAGCTGCCGATTATCCGGTGTATCGATCTAGAGGCATCGGAACAACAGCAAGCAGTCGTTCAATATTTCGCGGTTATTTTTCTCACTTTCTTATAACTCCCTTTTCTCTACAATTCATTCAAACAAAGAAGCAGGCTACAGACTTGTAATAACACGTGTACATCTTTTGCGGAAAATGGTTGTCGGTAAATTAGTAATCAGGAAGACATCGTTTGAAAATGTGGTAATCATGTAATCTTATTGAGGAGGTACAAATAAGACGACCAGAACCCAAAGAGAAGAAACGAACCGCATTTTAGAAGTTCAGCAGTATGCGATTCAGCAATCAACCCGTATTGTCAAAACAGTTACAGAAAACCCGTGAACACAAGGATCAACCAGTCCCGTATTAAATCAGAGTGAGCAGTGGAGAACAAGTCGACTGCATCTAGTGAGGATTGCATCATCCAAATATTGTGCTCCAAAACGAAGTAGTTAGGGAGAACACGAAGGAGACGAAAGAGCGAAATAAATCGTAGCGCGAGCATGCGTCGAATGTTTGGATCACTGAACAAGCTATCCATGACACACTGTCAAAATCGCACAAGGAATTACCGTAAGAGAACCTCAAAACAGTTCGGGAACGGGATATTGCAAACAAAAGACGAAAATGATTGATAAACAATCAAGTCACTCATTCGAATGGATCTCTGTTGCTGTTAGAACGATCAGGTAGACTGTTTTTTAGGGCGATGATAACAAGCTATACTTCGGTGCGAATACTCGATACAATTCCATTTAGACGTGTAACATACGGCAAAAGAGTGACGTTTGTAAGTAGCTACAGCATAGTGTGCTAACGACTGAACGACTAATCAAATAACCCAGCAATTCTCCGCAATAAATCTGTCGAACTACTTATTAGTAACACAATTCCCTAACCGTATAGAGTGTAGTCGATTTGTTAACTCGTTGCACGTTGNACCGTAAAGAGTGTAGTCGATTTGTTAACTCGTTGCACGTTGATTTACGTTGATCCCAAAAAATCTACGCTATTCACGGAGATGGTATTGATATGTTTGCCGAGCTTGGCATTTAGGTTGCAAACGTTTCATCACCAAGCGAGGTGACATCATCAGTGCGTGAATGTTTCAGCGTTTAGTTTTGAATGTGGCGTTTGGTGAAGTTGGATCGATGCCTGCTCGTATATAGCAGAGTGGGTTGACCTACTGGTGTGAACACCACCACTGTTCCCAACCATCAGATATTCACGGAGAAGACATGAAAAGACAAATAGACAGCAACCGGTGAGATGCCGGTATAAGTAATACGGCTGGCTATCCATATGTATTTTTGAAAATGACCGGCAGGTCATCACGTGGAAAAACAGTGAGGAGACAGCCCACGATTAATCAGTAAAATATTCTGTACACCAGCAAAATGTAAACGGCGATGAGCATTATTATTAATCATCAAGACCACCAACGGCTAGTAAGAACAACATGGTCACCCATTCGTGAGATCCCACTGAAGAAAGCCGGTGGGCGCTGCCTGTCAAAGTGAGGTCCTCGTGCCTGACAAAGTAGCTAGTTGGGAACACTGTCTAATGCGACACCATGTTATAATTAATGAAGACAAAACACAGATGACTGCCGGATACTCTAATTTTTATTCCTACCTTTGTGAACAGTGGTGACATAGAGACACTGCACTGACGATACCGTAATTAGGCTTAGAGGAGATGTGTACGATTTACAGAGGCTTGGTCAAATAAACAAGAAAGAAGCAGATACACCTTCAGCGTTGGAGCACAACTGTTCCCGTTTGCCAGCATGCAGTGAGAAAGATGACTGACTGACCAACACTACGGACCGCCTGTGAGCATAAAAAACCTCTTCGAGTTTGCGACCGAAAACAACGGTAATGAGATAGTAGGTACCAGATAACAGTTGAGTCCATGGAAAGTCCATCACATCGCCTATTGCTCAGTGAGAGTGCTGGGGGTTAGGAATCATAATATCGATAGGAAGATGTGATCATGGTTTTCACTGAGCAAGATCAAAAAGCTAACTTCCAGACTGAAGGCAAAGTGATAACTAATATCGGTGACTGGAAACGCCCTACAAAGTGGTAACCTAGCGCATTCTGCAGCGTGTTTGCGTCAGTGAAGCTGTTAATTATTGCGTGTGAACTTTCAGTGTCAGTTGTAATCACTCTATTAATCCACATTTGTCATACATTGTGGAATACTCTGCCAGGGAGAACATTTAGGTTTCCATGCTTTTTTTCTCCTACTGCGATATACACTCATTCTTCACAGACAGGCGACATGGTGGTTCAATTCTTCTCAGCTGAAACTGTTAAAGTTGTCATACAACGTCCGGGTAACTGTGCTGTGGCTTATATCGTTTGCAACCCTGGACAACAACATGGTCCCCGTCTTGCGGAACGCTCAAACTGCTGTTTTGTGTCATCTTTTTATAATGACACAAAGAAGACGACAGTCCATAAACCATCTGCACGAACTTTGACATGCCCACTAAATTTTTCCAGGTAAACGTTCCTCTCTTCGTTATCTTGGCTGGAAAACCATTGAAACAGGTAGCATAAAGCGGTTAGGTTCAACGGTAACAAAGACCGAAATATCCGGGCTGAATTTGTGTATACATTTGGCTATTTTTTGTTTGAACCCTCGACGATCGTTGTCACACTGGGAACCAGAAAGAACCGACCCCATGAAAACGTACTTCATAACAACAAACGTTTATTGTTGTTACCATTTTTTTGGAGTTCAATCGGTTTATTCGGCTAAACGGGTGCGTGCAACTTGATCAACAACGATTTCTGACAGGCGGTCTTTACAAGATGTTTGCCTGGATGTCAGTTTGCCACCCCATGTTTACGGCTAACCGTTTATGACGAAGGACAAAACGAAACGAGCATAAATAGCAGTCAGTTCTGGAAGTAGACAGTTACTTTAATGTGTAAAAGTGAATCTGACGAAGTTGACTAAACTGTGGTCAATATGCGTCCAAAACTGATGTACATGGAGCGGTCTCCATATGGCAATCTTGCATTTCGAAATGTGGTGCGTGTACAGATGTGAATACCAGCCTGTCGAATGTCACATGATCATCGGTAAGCTGGAAACGGCGTTCAGTACAACATCACGTAGGTCCGAGAAACGAAGTACCTAAACGTAAGACCTCATTTTAAGCTTTATCAACCTCCTAACCAGGATACAGAAACGAAATACGTTATCCAAACAGGCCTGGAATCAAAGTCAGTACCGTTCGTGCTATTATCAACAATGGCAAAGTCATCGTAGTCTTCTATCCATCTCGTTGTGGCAACCAATTCTAGCGGGCTGATTTATGAATAAAGAATGTATGAGAAAACTCGTCACACTTAATAAAAACCTAAATGATTTTAGATATAGCCGCCATTATGCTGCGCAGACTGGCCTAGATTGTGCACCAGAGAAAACGCTGTCATTTTGACTAGAAAATAGAAACGGAAGTGAAGCGATGGGCGTCACCGACGTGTTTAACACCACTCTAACGGATGACGACGATGGTCAAATCGACATGGACAGAGACTGTGATTTCGGATAGAATTACAATTGTACGAGTTGTACTTAAAACGCAAGTTAGTGCAATAGTAACACGTTTGCTATTGATATGTGTCGTTTATGTCGATCACTTCGAAGGTGAGAGCAATGGTGCGGCGGTTAACGAGTGGATCAGGGTTCAAATCCTGGTTGGAGCAAGTATAACTTATGAGATAAAAAGGGATGAACGCTTCGTTTCGAAGCGGGTGACTAGAGAGTCTGCTTGAATGCGATCGAACATAAACGATGCTCAGTTTGTCAAAACCAAGTTCTCCACGAAAGTTATTCCTTTTTATTCCTCACGGAAAAAACTGTCTGGTGAACACAAACCTTAGTGCAAGCCGCGGGCCCGATGCCGCACAATTGACGACTAACAGAACACCAGCTAAACATGAGCGAAATGAATGAAAGAAAGTGACCCAAACAACCAGTGGTTTGAAAATGGTCAGCTGGATTTCCAAACTGTCAGTTGTTCTGTGAAGCTTTGAGTAATAGAATAAAACATACAAGGAGGACGTAATTGAGGCTAAGAGGCAACTAGCACGGAACAAAGTTCCTTTGTGTGTGTGTGTGTGTGTGAACGCGAGCGCGCGTACGTGGGCGCAGGACATCAAAAGATAGATGGAAAAATTTCAGATACGATCACGGTTACGACGTTAATCGATTTCCGGTTTGGAATCAAACAGACGAGCGATCGGCTGGAGAATGTTTGCGCTGTAAAAATCTAACACGCACACAAGAAAAAAGGTCACCACAAGCCGTGTGAGAATTATTGAATGAGAGTTTGACAGTTCCAGGTACGGCAGTGCAGTGTATTAATAAATGCGTACGAATCGGCGCAATACTAAGCGACATTGACAATAAACGGGAGATACGGCAAGGAACACACCATTTATTAACAAGGCAGACAAGAACAGTCGAGGTAACCGCGGCTGGGAGCCCAGACTATCCATTCTGCGGTGGGCATCAGTGAGCATTGAACTAAATCGCCCAATACAAAGAAGCACATCGTTGTCATAAAAAGACCGACCTGACATCAATAATTGATAGGTCAAAACAATGCTGTGTTGAAACGACAAATGTTGTTATGTGTGCCTGTCCGGCATTAATGCATATCAATCCTAGTTCCATACTAGAGTGAATGTCAGGAGGCAATCAGGATAAGCATTGTATAGGAATGTCAGAAATCCCAAGCTCACCAAAACTGACTAATCGAGAGTGATAAATGAATGAAAAAGGTGCGAGTAAACGTGAGCTGACGATGGTGATAATGATGTCCGAATACCAACCATACAGCCACAGGTTCAACCAGTGTTTCTGCGATCGCTGCTATCTGTATGGATAGCCTAACAGTGACTTGTAACACGAAGATGTGCGGGGACTAGCAGAAAATGTTCTGTAGTATATAAGGTGAAAAATTAACTTGGATTAACTGAACTTAATTTCATATCAGTGACGTGGCTGAATTCATTTAGGATAGGTTGTTTAGACCAAAACCGAAGCTTTCAAGGTAGTTTCAGTCTGCATTCATCATCCGAAAAGATAACGTCAAAATCTAGGTTGTCTATAGTCCACCCTATTCAACACAAAAAACCAAAGTGCCTCAAACACCATCTGCAAATGTTAGCCCACGAGTGTCACCTACAAAACATCCGTCGCCCACCATAATGCCATAAGTCTGGCAAAACAGGACGTAATTTTTAATGCGATAATCTTTGGCATACAATAAATGACGTGATGTCAACCATATTGTTTCGGTGAAGAGAAAACACCAGGTGGGGTGCAAGTCACTCATTAATGTCGTAAAGCTTGACAGTCTAAAATGACCACGCACTTCGTAAGCTCTTCACAGAGAAGACTACAAAAGCAGCTACCTGGTTTGCAACATGACAGGGGAAATTCGAGGGCGCTGTACCTACCAATCGGTATTCTGCAGCTGTTTCCTTTAGAAAATGTGATCCGAATACGTTGATTGTCGTTTAACCGCGAAAATGGCCCTCACTTTGTGACAGTCCCCGCGATATAAAACCACCAGTTTCTAAAACATGACAAAACGATGCCACATCGAGGCGGGACCTTGACGAGGTGTGACGTTCTGTGTATCCTGATGACCAATTTGGTTGAACTGAAAGTTATGGTGATCATACCGACAGTCACTCAAGCCAGACGGGATAATATGTATAGGTCTAACGAGTCATTTTTAGGTGCTCAAGGTTAGGGGATGAAAGGTTAGTATACATTACCGGGAGAAAAGTGTAGCTTAAGTACACCGTCATAAACCCGCTGCTCTGCGACCCAGGCTTTTGACCCAAAGACCTGGGTTGTGAACCCCAATCGTTCCGCTGTCTACATCTAGGAGTTCACATAGTATCTCAGCCCATATACAACCACGGCTATTCACAACACTCATAATTCCATAATGCACCCGCCGTCTCACACTAAAAAGCGAATCACCCAATCTGTTACACATAGTACGCTGGATACGCGAAAACATGTAACTGCCAACCGCTGTCCTACTGCCCTATTCAATTTAGTCCTTGGGCATTGCCAACCCTCATATTGTGGTAGATTGTGAGGTCGGAGGTGCGAGTTTTCGAACG
>QNGE01005182.1:0-10609 GCA_008508345.1 Paragonimus westermani | reverse complement strand
CTAGGTGAGATGGCGGCTAATCGAGTTCGGTGGTGTGAATGTTGTCGTTGTTTGTCCGAGTTGTCTGTGAAGTGAGTGCATTTAATGACGCGAGGCAGTGAAAGCCTTAAGGAAGCTGTCTCGCTGGTGACGCCTTACTCTCACTCTCAGCTCGGTTGTTTGTTTGCAAGGTGTAGGCACCTTGATGTTGAATGTTTGAATATAGACGTAGTCATTTTCAGTAGTTAGGTCCCTTCCCGTTCCCTTCCTTTTTCCTCCAATTTCTTCCTATATAGGGTTTGCTTTTTCTTCATTGATGTGTGGCAGTTAAGCATTAGTGTGACCAACTGATGTATTACTGTCTATAATGATGATGGACTCGATTATGGACTCCAGCAGACATAAATTCAGGTGAATCACCACATTCGGATACACATATTAATAATTCGAGGAAACTACTAACGAACGACGATATGCATTGATTAGTGTAGTCGAACACGGCCAGCAATACAGTGACACCAATGAGAACATGAGAAACGGCCATGACATCGGACCAATTGCTGCACCAAAAATCAGCATCTGCAACGTAGGAGGAACCAAACAGTACTGGACCTATTAAATTATCCATAGGTTTACGTGTTCCTTATAGACACCCTTATATTAACCAGAACAGAGGTTGATTTCGCAACATTGTGTACTATACCCTTTACCATGATTGCTCGAGAAAGGTTCATAAGCAGGGCGGATGATGTGCTCCTGGTCACGGTTCGTGATAGGTCAGATAAGCTCGATGTAGGTCGCCCAGTCCAGTGGCCAGAAGGGACGGTGATCAACAGCCGACGAAGCGGCAGAGTGAAGCCTAGGGAACTCGGCCAGTATAGCAATAAGACACAAACAACGGACCGGCTTACTTGGTTATGAAATAAAACAGAACACTGACGAACTATGGCAAGAAAGACACAAGACATATAGCAGTACGCCTGGTCACATCCAGTTTTACCAGCGTTCTTTCCACCACTGATAGCACCCAGACGCTACAACGCTTTGGCTAGGGCAGTAGGCTTCAAGTAGAATCAGTTGTTCCAACAGCAACAGACACGGTTTGACAAGCACCAGTATAAGTTAATCGGAACCACGGCGCAAAGCCTGTATATTCAAAAGGCAACACAAACTACCTCTAACGTCTTTTGAATAGATCAGTGGTCAATAGGATAGAGTTCATCTGTCATGGCACTATCGATCGCAAGCATGACACCGCGATGGCTGGACGGACCAGTAAAAAGAGTGGGATGTGTTTGCAAAACCAGCGCCACCTATTAGGTAGTGCGACTTCAAACAGTCGGTCAAAACACTACCGCAAGTTGGCAGTCCATGGGGGTTCATCACGCCGGATACGACCCACGCAAGAGGGCACTGTTGTCACGAATGTGGTCGACGTGAGTGCAATGAAACAAACTGCAAGCCAAAGTGTTCAACAAAATAACCTCCATCACTGAAGCATTTTGGAAGGCATAAAGTCAGAAAGGATCATTCCTCGTGCACTAACGTTCTGACCACATCCAAGCTTTAAATTGATATATTGCCGAAGTTACGGTATTCAAGGCGGGTGGCACGTGGATCAGCTTATAACTAGACACGACCTCTGACGCCACAGTATCTTTCCAATCAACATGATACGCTTTAGTCCCATAGTTCAGTTCACGTTAGAGTTTACAGTGAACTGCCTGACAGCTTCAGCACCAGTAGCGGCGTACGTCAAGGCTGCTTACTTTCACCGTTTCTACGTAATTTTGTCATGAAAGAAATAATGGAGGATTGTCTACGATACACACAAGATGCCGGTACGGACCTCTTATTTGGTAGAAGGCTGAGTGATCCTGATTACGTTGACGACAATGCTATACGCTATTTCGCTCATGCATAGCGTCAATTTCCGAACGGAGTGTCATAACTTAACACACCAAACATCCACGAACCGGAATATACTGTGAAAATGGGACGATGAAACGGTTACGCTACTAGTAAATGAAATACTGAACCACCATTCGACCGACGGGCCTCTACGAAAGGTTCTCCAACACCAATGCAGTGGTTAGCTAATCAAATGTCCCGGTGGTGAACTTAAATAGCTCATTGAGCGGCGTGATTCTCTAAGTGAAGTCGAATTCCACCTGCTGGGTACATTTCGTACAATCGTTCAGGATACCTTTGTTTCTGACAGTGGAACTCAATTCACAACGGTACACTTCACTGAGTGTTGTAGCGCATACAGCAGTCAGCGAGTCCGCTCTGTCGGCATCTTTAACAGCACACTGAAGAAAGGCACTATGAGAGGGAAGTAGCTAAAAACTAGATGTTGTAGGACGGGGATGTCAACTTGGTGAAAACGGCTATTACTTGATCTATCAAGAGCTGATCGCTCCATGAGCGTGTTGATTAAGACATCCAGCATAATAGCATCAACTTCCGTTTTTACATAAATATGGCGCACGCCGTAAACTGAAAGGTCCCGCAATATACTCCACTAACTCAAGTCTTAACAGTGATCTTTCCAATCTTTTCGTTTATTCAATCATGAAAACTATGAGCTTGAACAGAGAATACTGTAGCTCGAACAGCCGATCACCACAACCATGGCGTAACGAAAATAGCACCAAACCTTTTGTGTTTGACCATCGTTGTCTCTGCCAAATTATCTCTTATCAAGTGAAGTGACCGTGTGAGCAACACTGCTGTTCGCCAGCACAATGGTCGGATCACGCGCTCTGAATGCTAAATGAGCGTTTCCTACATCAGGAACTTATTTAAAAGACCCAAAAAGTTAAGTAAAAGCGCGAAGTGGTCGAAATGGACGGCGTGGTCACGAAACATGAATACACACTCAAGTCGTTGGTCAGAAACGCCACAGTCAGTGGAGTGCTTACATCCGTAACACTTCTGATTCTTCTGTTAAACTTTGTTCTACGCACTACTTTGTCCTTCCTACTTTAGCGGCCGGGTGGCTGAACGTTCGGTCAGGTATGCGTGGACATTATAACATTTTTTGAGTCTCCATATGTCGTGGATGCACACTTTGCTTGCAAAATGTTTCACATTCCACGTTATTTTCTCCATCATGACAGTCTATGGTACTGACAGCAACTACAGTTAATCGACCGGGTGTTAAACATAACAACTACAGTACATAGCTAGAATAATTGCATCCATAAAGTACTTGTATTTCTTACTAATCTTAACCCAGTGTGTGGAATGGTGTATTCTATCAGACAACTTTGAATGTGGGTGTTCCGCATACACACATCGACACCAAGTGACAAAGGCTGTTGTTCGAACCAATAAGGTCAACCGCGCGCTCAAATGAGAATTTTTATCATTCAACATGAGATTGGTAGACTGTCAAATCGGACCGAAAAGGCAACATATAGCGAGAAAACAACGTGATTGGGTCAAAGGGAAAGGACGTCAAACTCACGAGCTTTGAGGGCCTAGCATTGAGCTCATATGCTTTTTGTAGGCGAGAACGCTGCTCTTCCGTCAACGATGTCCGAATGCGCCTGTTGCTCGACCCGTTGAGCAAGGCTGGGTTTGTGGACATTGAGGGCAACTGTGTGTCATATCGCAACCGGAGCCGGGTCGAATCAGGTGAACCGGACAAGCATGACTGAGGGGCGATCCAATGAGGATCATGGGACTGTGAACGTGGAGGTGGTGGAGAGGACTCCGACGGATCTGCTCGTGAAGTGGGGCTAACGGTTGATCGAGAGGCCAAGTAATCTGTTCGACAGACTGGGCGGTTGGTGTCGCAATCGATTGTGTATGGATCACCTGCAGCTAACGGTTGCTGACATACAGAACAGACGAAACAGGACACATGGAAGATAAGATCAGGGCGGGCGGGTTTATCAGGACTAGAGGGAGGATGCCGAGCGCGCATGAACAACTCGTGGCTGCGCATTGGCTGCCGACAGTTCACACATCGAGTAGCGTGGAGTCTGGAAACGGATGGAGGGCGGTGGAGGTTTGATAGAAAAACACAAGAATAGCAACACAGAAACATGAATACCGTTGGACTGGACAGCAGAAACCTTTAGCACCCATTAACCAACAAAGCAGCACATCATCACTACCATCATCCTCATAGACATCGATACATCAGTAGTTCTCACTGATACTTAACCGTCACACAACCATGGAAAAAACTGTGTGCGGGAAGAAAAGAAAAAGGAAGGGAAGTGGAAGAGACCTAACTACTAAAAGTAGCTACGTCTATATCCAACCATTCAACATGAGCGTATATACACATTGCAAGCAAGTAACGGAGCCGTAAGTGAAAATAATGTGTCATCAGTAAGACAGCTCCCTTACACCTTTCACTGCCCCGTGTCATTAAGTGCATTTACTTCACAGATAACTGGATCAAACAAAATTCACGTCATTGAACCCGATTAGCCGCAATACAGAATGAAAGGCAATCGCTAATTAGGATAGCGGACCAAGCTGACGCAACAAAACGTTGAGTAGAATTGATAACATTCACCGCTTCAGAACTTGTGAACAATCGGTAGTTTGCCTTATTGGTGGCGTTTCACTTTTCACACAGATGCTTCTTCAGGCCAGACTGACCAGTTACAAATTTAGTGGTATTTAAGGTAGGCTAGAAGTAAGAAAGGTTCCAAAAGCCTCTGCTAAAACATGACGACTCAATAGGCCAAAGGGCAAATGGCTGACTGGCTAGGGAATGGTGAATCCAGCAGAAAGCGGTATGCGCAAACGAAGCTTCAAGTTCATTTAGGGCTGAGATGAACGCTCCACAGCGTGAGGAGCGTTCGAGTACGGACAAGCGTTTTAGATAGTTGAACGTCATTGGTTTCATTTCTTTTACTTTCAAGATGGGGCTCGCAATTCTTTTCATGAGGGTACGACAGCTAAGAATTGGTGTGTGCCACTGATCAACTGCTGTCTGCGATGATGATTACACAGGGCAGTGTCACGAGACAGCAAGGCAATGGCTCACATAAGCACTTCACTGGTACGGTGTCATTTGATTATCAGAAATCATCATGAAGTCTTTGACAGACCGCGAATCACTGATGTATCTAGAAATGAAATTGCGCTGTGTGACGGCACAGACCTCAAAGGGACACAGCGAATTACTTTGTTGTCTGAAGTGGAGCACATGTAGATCTGTGCTCCGCCAATGTTACCTACAGATTGCAAGCAAAAGGCTACGTCCAAATCGATTATGTGACTATGGATAGGTCAGATTCGCAAAGATAATTCTCCAGCTTATACAGAGAAAAATGAAAACGGATGCATTACTGACAACATGATTTTCCGAAGGCACACGGAAGAGGCTACCGTGATAACCGTCAATCAATAATAACCCGAAGTAACGCGCTTTAGAGAATATGAACTTCACAATGGAGTTTTAAAGAGAGCATGAGTTTCAGTTGTCTTTGGAAGTATTCGACGCAGGAGCGACAATACAAGAAATCCACATGGATAGAAAAACTTAATCTACGATACCCCTGTTCCGGTCCGGCACAAATGAGATTTCGGTTGGTTGACCAAAGAACGTTCGCATTGCCGACATGATTAGAAAAGGAAACTACCTTATTCGAACTACATTAAGCGTAAACAGATGTGAAAGCATTTAGTAAGCCGAGCTATTTACATACCGCAGAACGGGGATAAGCAGTCAACGCAGCGAGAATGGTCATAAACGCTTATATCAGTAGAATGTCAATACCTGCGCCATCGGCCACGATTAACGCCTTACAATGTTCTAACGTCGCGTGTAAAAAAATCACCCCAATGCAGTCCTATCGATGGAGAGATAGTTGTAGGCCAAGCAGAACGCTTTTCAGGGCGGATGTTTAACAATGACAGCCAACTACTTCGAAGCGAGGTGTGTCCACACGCCAGTGAATGTGAATCACATGCTTGCAACAAACTACCGCATTGGCAATCAATCAACAGTCTCAACTATTGCCGCCTCGTATAAGTAGGCACGTACACTGTCTACTCTGAGGCATCATAACCAGAGAAATCACAGCTGTGATTGCCAGTGAAAGTGACAGAATAAAAACCAGAAGATCATCAGGAAAAATAAGAACGGTAAGGTTCAACGTATAAGTGCATGTCCGTAACTGACTGAAGCACACTACCACACTCACTAGCTATTTCGACCAGTAACAGGAATGATCGCGTTGCACCCAGCCTGTCAGACTACCTCCTAATCTTGTACAATAGAGTGGTCAACACGTTTACAACCTTACCGCCTAGACGATTTGACATCACAAACGTCAGCGGCGAACAGTACATGGCAGAATATATCAGATGTCTTGTCAGTTTGCAAAGTATGCGGTTAAACATTCACAAACCATGCAAATCTGTTAGCTAGGATATTGATCGCCAACTTGGACACTTCACATGCGCACGTCGATAGACTGTAGAGTCGCTCACGCAATCACTCTAATGAAAAGAGGCAACAATGATAAAAAAAACGAGGGGCTTATAAACAACTGCCGCCTTGAATTAACAAAGAACAGATCTATGGGGCAAAATTTGGCGTGTAGTGTGAAATGTTTCATTGCAGACAATCAGGCGTCTTTGCGTGAGCACAAAAAAAGAAATGAAATGCATGGAATGTCTTTAATAAATGGAAAACATTCATAAAAATTGAACGAGGCAACTACAGGGAGCACAACAGAAAACGGAATCAAAGCATCTTTCAAACATAACAATAACACGGATGTTGGCGAAGAACAGGTGTGGTAACAATAGGCTAAACCACAAGACAGACATAAGAGCGATATAGCCATAGTGGAATGATGAACCCATTTGTTTTCTGGCGTTGTTTTTGCTATGTTCAAGAAGCGAAACACATTATGAGTTTCGTGGGTATATTGGAGCCGGTAGAGAGGACTAATACGTCTGCGGCTATCACATGATGTTCTGGTATCATCATAAAGATGGGAATGCCCACTGATAAACCATGATTAAACATAAAACCAATCGTTAACAGATAAATTAACCAATTCACACCAGTAGAACCGAACATGTCTATTAAACCAGTATGAGAAGAAGCAAATTCGTGAGCCCTCTTTTCACATACGGTACTACTGATCCCTTGCAACGGCCTGTGCAAGCGCGACTGGGGGAAACGGTACCCCATATTCCTAGACAAAGAATAACAAATGAACCAGCCAAGTTCGTTAGGCCAAGCAGTCTTAGTGGTCCTTAAGTTTGTACATCAGTGTTCGATTCTGGTACTATCACATTCGAAGTGGGGGTCAATCAGATGGCGTTCGTCTGCAGGCTTCTTCAAATCACTACATAGAGGGAATCAGTAGTGTTTCGTCGGAAATGGTAAACACTGAAATTGTTATCCGGTACACGTTTGCACTAGTGTGGCCTGCGCAGTTTGATAAGCGTTTTTTTACAGCTGCACTGCTCTAATTTTAGTAACCCATTTTACAATTGAGGGAGGGTGACCTCAGTGAAAACGAAGAACGTACGAACAACCGCACCGCCTATGACTAAGCGGTAACACCAAAACAAGTGCCAGTCGTTGAACTGGCAGCACAGGTGACCGACGGCGATATGATCGACTAGCAACAATGTTTTAGAAGCAAAGGGTGATCGCAAAATGGCGCAGTCATTTCGTGCTGAAACACCCTAGGCGATATATAAGCCGAAACGAGGACCATTGCACCAGCAGATTGCCACCGTCCGGGTGTCATTCCCGGGAATTAAAAACAGCACTCAACCGCTCCCATTCTATCCGCAGTGTACGTCCACACAGTGAACGAACACAATGAGCTCCGAATACTCAGTCCGTTTAAGCGGATCTGTGGGATATCACGTAACACCCTATTGTAACCATTCAGCACACTGTATACAGGGGAATAAGTGGACAAGAAAAGCGAGCATCTTTCAGGTTTGTTAACAGATTTCCATGGATGCAAGCAGCCTGGCAGCGTTTACACAACCACTGACTGCGATCTAACTCAGTGAGCTTCACATAGCATTCGGAATCAGTGCGATTCCTGTTCCACCTGGGTTATGAACGTCAGTCTCAACGTTGCCAGAGTGAAAGAATGCAAAAAAGGTCTGATCTGCCAAAATATTATTTGGTCTCCTATATGGTAGGACGGCGGTTTAAAAGACCGAAGCTTAACAGGCTGATCAGTGAGTCAGCAGTATGCGGAGTGTACCTGAGGGATTTAACCGGAAACCAGTAACGTAAAACTTTTACTAGCTTGATAGTAGGGGATCAACCGAGCCCGAAAACACAGTGGATAGCACACTGACGTCAGATCCAGTCTATTAGGGGGTAGCAGATGAATTGCAAGTCGTTAAGTAGGATAGGAAGTGTGATCAACATGAAAGATAGTGAGGCTGCATGGTCTGAGATGGTGGGGTCACGCACTTCACATGTCAGTTGGGTGTTTACCGAAAGGATATCATTTACTGAGACCAACGACAGTTGGGTGAAACCGCGAGGTAATCCAGCAATGACAAGGCCACGGAACGGGAAGACTATGGCTGTCTCAAATATGCCCGTTACGATATTGACAATGAAGACACATAAGTGAGCACACGTTTTCCATAATTGATCTTCGGGCCGGTACAGTTACATACGGAGTTAGTAAACTTAGATCGAGATATCCATCGAATTTACTACAATCACATTTCAATTGCTTGATCAGTCTATTACGTCACGCTCATCCACTGGTTTGACCGCGCGGGTTGGCCATCGATCCGGTGGATTTGTTGTCATGGTAGACGTACGGCCTCAACAAACCGCTTTTGACAACAATACCGAGTCAGGCCACTTGCTTCTACTAACTCCCTATATAATTGTACCATCATGAAGATGAATTGTCGATCACATATGTCCAACTACAAGTCTTTGCTCTCATTGTTCCGTGAGGTGAAGTGAATAGTGTCGCCTGCACGATTGCAGACCTCCCGATTACTCAAATTGACAGCTGGAAATGTTATCCGAGATGACATGACGCAGAAAATGGAGCGCCCGAATCTACATCCCCAGTCGTTCTGTTCAGTCTTGTTTTATCCATTTTCTTGTCCAGAAATGTCTTGGGTATTCACCATAAAGGTACTGGGATAGTTCTACTCGATAAGACAGATTACCTAGACAAAATGCAGACCATACTAGGTGACCAGACCAAATTCAAGACGATTAAGAAAGAGAATAACAAAACCTCTCAAACAGAGGCGTTGTCGAAATCACTGCGTCCCATGAATCAAAACGGGACAAGTGACTCCCCAACGGATATTTTAGCCATCTTCAACTCGGCCCATACAAACGTAACATTCACACTAGAAGGTGAACATGACGATCAATTAGCTTTCCGGAACGTACTCATCCAAAGTGCAAAACGCGGCTCCATCAATGACAGGAAAAATAAGTTATCGCACACATTTCTTTAACGCACACTAATTACGACCGCGGTGGAAGCATACTTTCTGATTATTCAATGGTCATAGGTTTCAAAGCAGTGAAATCATCAGACATTACCCTGTTTCTGATCGTATTCGATCGTTCCCTTTGGTACGCGCTCAGTCGGTTGACCCCCAAAAACGAGAAATCAGAAGAGACGTGGCTGCACTGTTTATTGGACGAGCGAGACAAAACTTAGATCACAGAAGTTCTAGATTTATAGGACAAACGATTACCATAGTTGGGCGACAGACACGAAGCGGATCAATTGAGACAGTCATAGATGGTAGTCAGGGTGTCGGAACAAATCACGTTACAGGGGGTACCAGAAGGCAGGCGCGAGAAAAATACACTGATCAGACAGCGCACGGGCGTTCGACCATACACCTGCAATCTGATTGGCTGAGTGGGACCATACCACCACCCACGACTATAGCATCTGAGATGGGCCGGCCGATCGATGTGGCCTGATGCGTCCTGGCTGTCTCGTTAGGAGATGCGCCTCCTAACAGATCGGCCGAATGTTGAATGTTTTTTGGAATGCACTCCGTTTAACCCAATTGTACACTAATCAGGATCTTGACATTCCTACACGGAGTTCGTAATCATCTGGCGTCTGCAACTGAGTAACGCCGGTCTATTTGGCGTATTGGTCAGTTGGAATAAATCACACCTGAGATCCAAAATTGCGTGGGTGAACTGCAAGAAAGCAGTAAATCACTCGAACGCTCAGCAAATTCTACAAACTAGAGCTTCATACTCGAAGATATTCCCAAATATTATCCACAGTTACACTTTCGCCTCAAATGTCGCAGATTACACTTTCGATTAGGAGTATTAAACCTTGCGACAGTAAACCGAACCTGGAAACATCCTAGTTCGGCAAATGGAACAGAAATGTGACCTACATACATAGTGGACAGTTGTGCGTCCAACGTGATCAAGACGAGGTAACAAAGTGGAACATTTTTAGTGCGTCTAATTAATCTTCTCCTTAGTTCAGCTTTCACTTTTAGTAAGTCTTTTCTCACAACTATCCTCACAACTGTTGCAGTGAACAGGGGCTCGAGACACAGTAATTTCTGGTTGGATTCAATACAGTTTTTACATGTCAACATTATCATAAACAGCAAAACATCAGTGGTTCACACTAATGCTTAA
>QNGE01005181.1:0-39002 GCA_008508345.1 Paragonimus westermani | reverse complement strand
GTTAGCCCCGGGACGGATGTTACAAAATGGGTAGCTTGACTAAAACAACAGCAGGTACAAAACCAAAATCATAGAAAATGTACAGATGAATGCGACTATCAAAATATCATTTATTATAGTCGCCACAACAGTACTCTACGCCTATTCAATTCAGCTCCTAAATATGGTCCTAGACCAGCTTCTCAAAATTCTTCGCAACAGTCGACAAATATCACTGTCCGATTCGGGGATTGTGCCTCATGTGGCAAGAAACATTTCAGATACACATGCATTCACCGCAGCTCTACATGCCACAAGTGTGGGAAACGAGGTCATTTACAAATTGTCTGTAAGTCGGGAAGAAACTGTCAATTTATAGTAACTGGTCAGAATAAATTGGATGCTAAATGTGACAAGATGGAGTCGTTTACTTTGACAGTTGATTCATCTCCTTCAGGACATTAATTTCACAGTCTTTTCACCGTATGTTGCACGAAGCATGATTTTATCATTGACACTGGCAGTATAGAATCTATTATACCACAAAGATATCTATCACAGATCTATCCAAGCTACATGCTTAATCCTTGTTCTGCAACCATACGAGGTATAACTGGTATCAGCGATTCAGCGATTCGTACACGGGTTCAAGGCTGAGGGCCCAATCTACCCGGATCCTTGGTCAACTTGAAAATAAACTAAATCTCCGACTACTCATCAGAAATATGACTACATAGGGCAAGCAGTCCCTCGGTCATCATAGCGTCCTGAACACCATAAATCATTCGATCACGTGGGGGACTATCATTCATGTTTTTTGCAAAAATGGAAGTTCTGGTCAACTCGTTCATCGCCACCATATACCGACGACAGATTCCTGCTATTGACGGTTCATTTGAAAGGAACGGAAAGCTTTGAAAATTTCGTTCACCTTGCCAAGGCAGTGTTCTTTGAATTTACGAATCACTGTACCCAGATCGTCCTTACTCCAACTGTCAGCAAAAGTCTGTCTGTCTCCAACGCAACGTAGGGACATGGCCCGCTGGTAGTATTTGGATCCTCCAAACGAATTGTACAATACAGTAGTCATCAAGTTTCTGTCTGTCACTTCCAACGTCTCAAGAATGAATAGTTGTAAGCACACCCTGATAACTGCTTTTGAATGTCTGCAGATTTCCTTTTGTCTTCTGACACGACGTCGCATGCTTAATTACCGGCTCATATAAACCAGAACAACAATAGTTTGGGAGGCACTAAGTAATCTCAGTATATTGAAAAACCGCATTTTTTGTAGAGGGACAATAGTATTTACGGTTGCTGTTGAGCGATGAGCTTTCTTACGTTTCGATTGGTTAGTTCGTTGTTACGTCCCATGATTTTGCATCGAACAAAGCAGTCGTTTGTATCTGATACTTGTCTAAAAGGCAGATAATCACTGTTTTTGAATGGTTGGTGCCGGTTGAGCGCAATCTCATCTATGGCAGCTTGTGTGTGAATTGTGATTGGTTGAAAATTCGTCAATCAGGTAGTCTGCACAAGGTAGTCTCTGAGGCGAACAAAAGCGTCACCTTGAATACCAAAAGACGATATCTTAGCAATCATTATCGCCCGGTTTATTCCGTCGATAACCATGTTGCAATCCACAATTCGGGATTGTCCAAATGTATTTTTTGAAAAAATGAGAATGAACATGGCAGTATTTGTTCTTCCCTCTCCACAAACCGCTCAAGATTCAACTGATTGACTAGTCTGATCGCTTAACCTCCTACCCACTTAGTTTTCCTCTTCACTATATTCACTCAAACTGTGTTAGCTAGATGAAGTATTATCATCATCATCCGTCTACCTTGATTGTAACCCCTCTGACAGGTAGTTTGGAGAAAGCCTACAGTGAACAACAAGTATATTAACAACCATTGGAGATTCATGTGGATGTTTGTTTTTCTTTTTCCGCCCCTATAGATTACCCCGGTGGTAATGGCAGACTGTTAGCAGTTGGGAAAGGTGTGATTGAAAATCTACAGATCAGTCCTCGAATGGAACAGTCATAGTCTTAGGTGCATTTCTCTGGCACTTCGGTGTTGATCGTGTGATGATCGACAGTAGCTATCTTCGTCCTGTACAGTTTGAGCTTGGACTTAAATGTTCCGGATCAGTCGGAAGGGTTTTCTAGCCAAGTCATTTGTTTACCACTGTTCGTTCCAGTCGCTCACAGCCGTGGATACAACTGATTGTTCTGGTCCACAGAACCTTGTTCAAGAGGGTTTGGACCTAGTTATATGATCAGGATATGCTCGAATGGTGCTTCGAGCTGTAGACATTTTTGTCTGGTTGTTGCAGCTAGTAGCTAACAGTATTGGAGGCGAACAAAGTGCGATCACTGTGTTCAGCTGGCGCCTTGATGACCATTCCAACTTGCAGGTGACTAGTTTGTGCTACCTAGGTCAGGCAGAGACAGACTCTGAAAAGAACAGTGTCCCCTCAGGCCGCTGAATTCTTGTGTTCAGTCTTCTCGCTTTGTGAACGTCGAAAATGAGCTAGAGAATAAACCTGCGGATTCCGAATAAGACTTCAATCACCAGTGTGCCTTGTGTGTAGTAATCTCAAGAAGGTTTTCTACGCTTAAAAGCATATCGTAATCGAGAGTGTAGGGTGATTTTGGTTAATAAATATCGCTTACTGGGAGTGTATCTTTGTAACACACTGCTGGTAGAAACCACAGAACGTCAAATATCAGTGGAATGAAGTTGTTCTATTTCTGTGGGTATGGACTGACGATGGCAGTCAAATCGTCGATCTTGAAATATTTTCAAATGACAAACTTACGCAGACATGAAATTTTATCATAACGATTCAACCATTGAACACATCACATTGTGTTAAAAAATATGCTATCCTCACTCCGTTGTTTTTCTCTCGACAGTGTCAGCCACACGTTTCTGGGCTCCTTTAAATTCCATAACTTGAGGAGGAACGGTTAAAATATATTCTTAACTGTGACTTCAGAACTACAAGATTTATATTCTACTAAAACAAACAGGCTAGAAGATTTACATTGTGATCACCACTCCTCTTGTGATCAACCAATTGTGTGGTTAGAATGAGGAGAAACGGGAAATGCTCTCACGCACAGAATAAATGGTATAGATGGGTAGGTTGTATCCTATTCACTTCATGTCGAATCCAGCGACTCATCTTATGGCTGCTTTATCGGCAAGTTTCACACTAAGTCTTCCACTCGTTATTCCTTTGTGATGTGACGTTTCGAAATCTGTCTAAGCTCGGTTGCTGTTCCGAGCAGCTCATATCAAAATTTGACAATTAAGAGAATCTGTGACGGGATCAGTAAAGCCGCAGCATGATATGTGTTGTAAACATTTATGCCATATTGAACGACTCTCAGTTCACACAGGGCTAACTCCTTCTGAATATCCTGCGTACGATTTTTTTGGTGGTAAGTTTTTTCTTACTTTTGATCAATTCCATCCATGATAATCTTCGAGTTAGATGGTATAAATGAAACTAGCTGTCTACGCACTATCAACTCGTCAGAATGTTACACCAACCTCTCAGTCAACTTACGCAGACGAAGAGTTTAATTGCATTCTCAGCAAGATAAAGAATACCTTGTTCTTATTTCCGGTAGAAAAAGTGAATTCTGCTCAAATAGATGCACTGACGGTCAATGAAAATTGCCTTTAACTAGAAGACGAATTGGGCTAAACATCGCATACTCTAGTCACTTTGCCTATCCTTTCTCACTGTCCATCTTTAATGTTGTTGTTTTATCTGTTTCATTCCATCTACGCATATGTTTCTCAGCATTCGATGGTGTATTTGGCAGCACCAATAGAGAGAGACACTGCTCTCAGTTCCCTGCGATTATGGTACCCTACTTTTGCCAAAAATATTTTAAAAGATTTAACCATTTTGCGCAAGTTTGTTGTCAAGTCTCCTGGGCATTGACCATGATGTTTCTCAAAATGCAATTGTTTCCCAGTTTCTCAACAGGTACAGCCATTGCAAAAGTTCCATACTCTAAACTCTGTCCATGCTAACTTGATTGATTTGATAGCCAAAGATACATACAGAACGGTTCAGTCTTGTCTGACATGCTTGTGATCCAAAGTATCGACTTCCTAGTTAGCATTGGTTTCCGGATCAGTACAGTACACAAATCTGATCACACCACCTTGTTGACGCAAGTTTTGACTTTCACATCCGGGGTGCGAAATTTCTTGTAACACTCCATAAGGTGTGTCAACCGTTCCATTTGGAAAACTGCGTACAAACGTGGTCTCCGTTTTTCATAAACGATGTCCAACTACTCAAAATTTGCAGCAGCGTTTCACAATTATCTTTCTCACTATCATGGATCTAGCCGTACAGAACGCACTTAAAGTCTAGGTCTCTTCTCTGTTGAACGTGAAAAGAAAGATGGTGGCTATATCGTGGGTTTAATGATTCCCAAGGAATTATTGAAAACAGACAAACCCTTGTTCACCGTTAACCCAAGTCTCGCTGTCCCATTGTACTGAGGAATACTTGTGACATTCTGCCATCTTGTATGTGATGCCACCACAACCTCCGAATTCAAATGCAACCTCGCCAACTGATGGACTTGGGTGTTCACAGAGGTTACACAAATAGGCCAGGCAGATAGTGACGCAATATATCCTCTTCTTTGTCCACCCTCGACACATCACTTTAATCTCGTTCGTTTTTTCCATATACATTATTGCTGTGCTATCCACATTGACTGTGGAATTCTACTTGTAGTCACCTTGCCTTTTTGTTCACTTTTCCAAAACTGGTAGTCGATTGTCTGAATGCGACCGCTGAGATGACACCACTGGCAGTGGTCTTATGTAGTAAGTGAGATTGTTGTGCTAGTTGAAGACTGGATGAAATGGTGACTAGTGGGCGCGATGGCGTGAATGTTACTGTCATTTGGCTAAGTGTTCTGTGAATGGTGTGGAGCAGTCAAAGCCGTAAAGAAAGTGTCTTGCAGATGATGCTTCCCATCCATTTATGACGGAATTGTTTGTTTGCAAGAAGTAGGCACCTTGATGTTGAATGTCCTGAGTACAGACCGCAATTAGTTCCCCTTATACCCAGTTCATTTTTTCTTCATGTTTGAATAACAACTGAGCAACAGCACGAACACTTGCTTTTGGTTATGTTGGTGATTCTGTTACTTTCCTACCACCTTTTTAGAAATTTGTTGAGACGAGCAGAAAGTGAGGTTGGTTAGATTGATGTTATTACGGCTGCGCTCAAGACACGTTCAAAATCGTACCGGACTCGTACTTCATCATGCATTTTACTGGGGGCTTCCTAAAATCCTTCAGCACGCTTATGCCCAAAACCTAGCCCACGTCTACATCAAACACTTTAAATCAGTTCGGGAATATAGGAAAATGTTGACCTATCGCTGCATCAAGTAAATGTGCAAGTCGGACGGGGTTCAGAGAGCGAATACGAGGACTGTGGATACTATGTGACAAAAGAATTGTTAGGAGAAGCTAGGTCCCCTTGGTATATTTGGTAAAATCTACAGGTCTATTCAAGGAGACCCGTCACGGGCGCGCAAACTACAGAGTGAATACTGGCCCGGTACTGCTTTGAGCGATTCCCCTCAAAGTCAAACACATGAAATGAGGACATCAGCTGACTATAAGTAAGCAAACTGCACAAATGGCATCTAGAGTCCGTTGCCCCCGTAGAATAGTCAACTATTGTCAAACACACCAACGCTGTTTGGTGAACGGGAATTGGACGATATTTGAAACAAAACTAAGTGATTACTTGTGGCGTAGCGCCTTTGAGGAATACTGACTTGACGGTAGAAACACCCGAAGGTTCACTCCAAGCTTTCGGTAAACAAACTTCGAATATCTCAACTGCTCTGTTTTCTTACTCCAACTCCCAGAACGATATCATTGAAGCCTCTGACCACGATGAAGTCTGCAGAGTGAACCAGTGGCCCGAAATCTCTGACTACTCCGCATCCCTGCTTCTTAAGACGTCTATAACTTACTGTGCACACTACGCTGTATTTTGTGCACTGTGGCATACGTTATCCTTAGTCGAGGGCTGACTGACGGTGTCTGTTGTTACGTGTTTGCCTGCAGTTGACCGCGCATGTCATTTTTCAGAACTGCCCGGTTATATTTGAATTCCAGAGCTTTGGCACTCTACGACTGTTTGTTGTATTGAGTGGTAAATAATTGAAAATCGTCTTGTTTTCCCTAATTTTTTGTGCAGTAGTAATTAAGAATCATGGTCGCCGGACGAATAACCATCGGATTCATAAACTTGTGTGAGAATTACTGTGGATGGATGATAGTTCCGCTTGCACTGATAAAGTGCATGCTTCTGAGCCCCCCCAAGTGTGAAGAAACAGGTTTGCGCATGTCGTATTTGCACGGTTAATCCGCGTTTCCGCAATGTATTCTTTGCAGAAAAACTTCAGAAATAATTTTGTACCATTGTAATGATCCCACTGCACACTGCATCTATGTGAGCGGTTGTTTTGCAGGCACGATCTACGGGAGTTACATGTTTCACAGTGAACAAATTGCTGATATCGGTGCATCGGTTTCATCCGGAGCTGTAGATGGATTACAGAATACTGCTGAGAAACATCACAGACATTATATCTGATTAATTGTTTGCCGGAAAGCTAGCTACCGGAGAGATCTGTTCTATTAGGAATATGTTTTGTTTGGAGCTCCCACTTTATTTCAGCTGTTCAAAGATAAGTAGACTGTTAATACGTTTCAGAACTTACAGATACATTGCTGACTAAAATTTCAACAAAACTGAGTCTGACTCGGATTTGTTATCAAACAATGGTTGTATGAAACACGCAGGAGAACGCTACAGGCCAGTCCATCGGGTCTGAGTTTAGGTTGTTGTAAACATTATTCGTGTTCTTTTTTCCTCTTAGCAGTAATAATTAGATTAGATTAAAGGAAGCGCGTTTGTTTAGTGGTTTCGCATGTTGCACATACACGCATACGGTAAGTCTTCTTATAATTCTTCCTCTATTCCGCAATGTCTTGTAGAGTCATTTATATCGCAAATATTTTCTGTTGGCTAATCGTTCCGGTAGACTACTGTTGACGTAACATTGCCCAATACTTTCATTTCGAATGTTGAGTTCCCATTTTTGCCCGCACGCATGTATTTCGTATGAAGGGGTTTTCAGAGGTTTCGTTATTTTGCATTGCTTGAGATAATGCTGCGCCTTAGTGATGTCCGTCATTCATTTATACTATAGCTACTGGCGCGCCATTTGTTACCGATAACGTAGGTGACAATTCTGAGGAAGGTTGTACGTACAGTAAACCTCGTTACATCTGTATGTCGTTGTCGACCCAAATCGAGACGTCATATGTGGGTTCGGTTGTATGTCAAGATCTGTGGATGAACCAGTTGTGATGGGGGTAGCACTGTGACTTGAAAGAAACAACTACGTCAGTTAAGGACTAGTTTCTCTCGTTATTATCAAATGCTTTGTGTGATCTGATAGGTACGAATGAATTTTGTAAGCGATGAACACTCACTTTTAGTCAACAAACTTACGTGAGTTCTCGACCTCATTATTGTTATTTACGCCACACACCGCGACCACAGGATTGTAGTTATTGTCAAGTAGAATAAAGTGAGCAGGCTTATCAATCTGAGGAGCAACACACTAAAATTAAGCTAACGGATACATGTGAAGTCGAATGCTTTATGCAAAACCCTGAGTATACAGACACACTCATGCTTGGCACTCTGCCAGATATGTATAGAAAGAACTTCGGTAGGGCATACCTTCAAGGAAGACGATCGAGTCCCCTCGCTGGTTACCTGTCAGTCAGGCGAATTGTAAGCTAACGGATTATTTACCAAGGTAAGTCTTTTCAACCCCTCATGAATTTCTTGCCAGCGCAATCAGTATGCATATCTCTGACGTAAATCTTACAAATGTCCAGGACAATTATCCTATTTAAGGTGCTATCATCAGTTTTTTATGGCTTTCGACTTGCTCAGGTATCTTCAACGCGTACAGTCTGAAATTCATGAAATCCAAAGGACTGTTTCTTGTTGAGTTGCCTCTCTTCTTGATTTTCGCCGAGGGTCTTTCAGCGCCAGCAACCTATCCTCCATTCATACCAGCTATATCATTCTCCTTCAGGCACTATTTCCAGGATTTCTCTCTGCCAGAGTTAGCACACATTTACTGTGCGATCTTGTTTTCACCTCTATATTTTTGTAAATCCGGCTGATTTTTTTTATTGTCAGTCGGTATAACAACTCGACTCTGAATTACCCCGTTCTCACTGGATGTGGTTTTCACTGTGTCGTTCCGTCTAACTTATGTTACCCGCGACGACCATTTAGTCTCATCTATTTGTATCTATGTTTTGTGTTCGCTAACCCATAGACAAGACTTATCGCAGATGATTTTTCACTGGCTCTGCACCGGTTTAGATTACCACAAAACCTTCCTCACAGTTCCTAAGGTTATTCCCTCCTAGTTTTGAAGGAGTATTAAGCGGACAGACGTGGAGGATCTCATCTAGTCGCCAATTGATTTTGACGAGATCAAGGTCCCGTCAGGCGGCCGGACTATCTTACATTTCACTCGATGATGCCTCACAACGCATTTGATTTAACTGTCACAGTGACCGAGACCAGAAGACACGAACGCACAGAAGTCTTCCGGCGAACAAATTTTGATTCAGCTTACTTACTCCTGTTCAAAGAAAATCCGGATTAATAGGATCGGAGTGTACTACTACAGGCCTCCCTAGTCCAGCTGGCCAGCGCTGGTTGACCAAATGATATGGTTGCGCAGAATTTAAACACTTATTCATCAAAAAATATAGGTCGACACAGCCGGTCATTTCTGAGCTAGAGAAACAGGCAAATACTGAGAATACAAAGGAGGGTTCGCCCTATAGGAGTAGACATTAGTGTAATCGGTATTTCAGGATCAGGCAGCCTAAGTACTGGCGTCGATCTGGTTACTGATAACGTTCTCTGGAACTGTAGTTCTGAAGACAATACCTTGAAATCGCTGATTAATCGACCTCCAAACAGGATTAGAGCCCCTCGTTGGTCCGTCATCAAAAGTGGTGTCCGCCAGGAGTAGCTTATCTCTCCTTTCGCGACTAATTTTCTCATGGATAACAGGCTAGAAAATAGAATTCGGGAATCCTGTAACCCTGACTACACGCTTGACATTGTCCTGCTCAGCCGCTTTGTCGAAGGTGTGTGAACCAGAGTGAAAGTGTGAACGACCAGGATTTTTCATGAGGGATGAGTTCTCATTCTCAACTTACAATATGCTGTTCTAAGACTGCATTATTCCCAACCACCCCGTTGTTTGTTTTCAGATCGTCCGCTAGAGAGTGTGAGCTGTTTCATATACTCGGTAACACCATCTCACCTGCATCCAATGTCTCTGATGAAGTGTCAGTAATAATAACCTAAGTGCGTACCTCCCCTAACAACCGACGCTCTCGCTAACGTCGCATAGGCATCAGATTGTCACTAAAAAGAACCTTATATACTGTTTGTTTGTGAACTTCCCTAATTTGTAGTTGGAACGCTTGGTCATTTCGCCATAAAAATACGAACGGGCTAACTGTGTTTGACCATTGTTATCTCCGCAAACTAGTGCATATTGAGTGAGAGAATCACCTGAGCAGTGCACCATTATTTGGCGCGTATTCCTGAAGATTTCGGATGATCAATCAGCCGGTCAAACTCGCTGTCCGAAATGGTTGGATCACGTACTCTGCATGTTAGCCGAGTGTTTGCGGCAAACCGCATCATCTGTTGACATCACCAACAAGTGGGCAAAACCCCAGACCAGCCAAGTAATGACGGGGTCACGAACTACTGAGGAGGTGTGGTCTGCTCGGTTGAGGGCTTTGCCATTAATCAACTCTTTGATTAGGAATACTATCCAAAGTAGCAGCATGCTTCAACCATTTGAGGACATGCATCAACTACGTTTTCATTCAGATCCAGTTTGACCATCTTTTCCTATTTTGGTCAGTGTTTGCACCTTCTGGGATATCAAGCGTCACGATTAGGTTGGTCGATGACTCTTGCTGCAATACCCTCTGGCCAGGCCCAGCCAATATGAACGAAACATTTGTCTGTCTCCGAAAGTAGACGTCCATTACACCGACATTCTTTTTGGTAAATCGGGTTGTCTCCATAACTCTACGCGATTCCCGGAAAATGAAGGCTTTCCCTAGATGTTAATTGCGGAATGGTGAGAACCAGCCAAACGCGCGCTTACACATGCTCACACCGTCGTGAAGTGCTCGCCACTGCACACTCTTCAATAGTTGATGCAGATTGTCTTGAATGACCTCACTACATATAACCGCTCGGCTTCTTGGACAGTGTAATCGCACATGGCTGAGTTTTGGGGGAGTGTTGTAACATTCTTGACTCGGTGTTGGCATGCTTGAAAAGCGCCAGCTTCACGTTAAAAATCGCAAAAACGTACAATATGTTGCTGACCGAAATGCTATACCTCAATTGTTTTATTGATGGGGCAGTTGTGAAAAGAAACCAAATGAAGGCAGTGTATGGGATACGAGTCACTCCTAACTTCGATCAGAGAAATCATGGAATTCTTCAGCTTGACTTCATGCTGCAAACTCTCGCTCGGCTGTAGCAGTCTGGTGCTACCGTTCATCTCCACTGATCATCTGTTTACCATAGAATGCCGCTTACAAGACCCTCCGCACCTCTTAGAAGCACATGACTTGTCACGTGAAGCTTTGTCTGAGTCATGATGACGTCAGTTTATATGGCCTGGGTGCGAAGTTCCTGCGGGTCGAGCAAAGGGGTGTCTGTGCAAACGTATCCCGGGTGTGCCGTCTTGGCTGCAGAAAAAGTGACCAAACCGATTCATTCTCAAGTGCTTTGTGGCGATCTCGAGTGTCGCACCATAGGTATGCACAGATGTAGTGCGTATGTATATGTCACACATTCTGGGCGATTGAACACGGTCGGTATAGGTGTATTTTCTGGGTTTATTTAAGTACAGCAAGTTGCAGACGTGATACACCCTGAAGTATCTATTCAAGTTGACCTACCAACAGGGACTGTCTAAAAATCGATGTCACTATTTCAAAAGATAGGATGAAAATTATAGCGACAAATCGAAGAAACGGCTATAATTCATGTCTTTGCTCGCGTTTTCCCCACAACTCTCAAACCCACATGTGGTTTAGAAGAATGAGCCCACTCAATTCTGTCGATACCCACGAGAAAACAGGCCGTCACTCCAGAGTACGAGTGGAGCTTCTTCCATGCCGTTGTCTATGTGTCTTTTGAGTGTTTCTGGTCAAATAATGGGGATTACTGTATGCTGTTTTGTTTGGTGCCGTTCTCGACTGTTAAGCGTTGTTGTTGTCTGCATGCTTTTTGACTAAGTCTGTGCGTGTCGTTGGCTTCTTAATGACCGTTCTTGACGTTTTTCAAGTGTGTTCGGTGAAGCATTAATCTGAAATGTGTTACATGCAACATATTCTTGTTTCCTGGTTTCCTCCTTATCGGTGCTGGCCGGTGCAATACCCAATGTTTCATTCATGCGTATTGTTTCTTTTTTACTAATCCGTAAAAATTCTTTAAACCGATGTTTTCACATTCAAGGCAACATATTTTGTGCTTTTTAGTATCTGCATAAACTACACATTTCATTTGATTACAGATTTGTCTGCATTATTTGGTCTGCCGAATACGCATTGAGTGAATCTGGTCGTGCAGGCCTAACTATCGATGCCGCTACCTTTGAGGTTAACAAGCAATTACTCATAGTAGAATGCTTTCATTTCCACGTGTTTCACGTCTCAGTGTTGTGGCCTTTGCTTCACCCGTTTCTGTGATTCAGGTATTGATCTACCCATACTGTGCCTCTTGCCTTTCTTGCACACAATGCACTGTGTAACACACCAATGAAACGATTGCAGCCACGTGATTAATGGAATGGCGATCAGACATTCATGCAACTTCTAATGTACCAGTGATCGATTGTGTGTCACAACTTGCTACATGAACAGTGACAAGTTTTTGTTCATTGATTCAACAGAAGTCTTGTGGTAGGTTCAAGAACCATGTTAATGGTTCCAACTGGGTAATGTTATCAGAACCATTTCTAAGAAAATTACGTTTGTTATCTAAAATGTGTTAGGTATCCCTGACAGAATCGTCATAATGGGATATTATGTAACACTGGACACTGAAATGCGCTAAATGGTCGCTCAAGTCAGGAAACTGTTTCATGCATTATGAGAGGTGAAGTGTGGGTATTTACTCAACCACGTCTTCAGTAGGCAGTATTTCAAGAGTTATTTTTTCAGTTTATTGGTTTATTCTTTTGTAAAAAAAATTTCAGGCGGTACTAAGTACGGGATAACGTAGGAATGCGTACAGGCATAGATAGGTTTGAAAGTGGACCTGGGTGAGGATATGGATGTGCTTTCAGAAAGGTCGGAATTAACATGTTTTACAGAGTCGGGAAAACTTTCGTAAGAAAACGACTTAAAACGTTCGAAACACAGTACAGTCAGTAAGATGAATACCGCCACCGTTAGCTAGTTACCTCATGGATCTATAAAAGATCGATGTTTCACCAGAAATGATCGGACAACAAGATAACGTATGCTTTTACATGATGTGACATATTGTGGCGGGTTATCAAGCCGGAGGTGTGGGTGCTCCAACTCTCAGCAGAATACATCGACTAGGCGGCAAGGTACATTTAAAAGCCCACAGCGAGCGGGTCGGAGACAACATGTGCACCGGATGAGCCATCTCTCAGCTGGATCGGACCAACGAACAAGACATGGCAAGCAAAATGGGATGGGTAACCAGACCCGGGCACGGTTATTCTAACATCCGGAGAAATATATCGACGTGGTCGTAGAATACGGCCAAGGGCCACAGTAGTTGGATTTCAGGCAGCACGATCGACCGGACGAGCAATCGCCCAACGAGATCGGCCCAATGGACGAGGAATAACAAACGATAAATGTCCTGACAGAAGGTGTCGGACACACACAAACCGGGCCGAAGTGTACACGACGTGTGAGTGAAGACAAGGGGTGTTGTAGGTCGAAATTATGACTCATAAACGCGAGCGCGTGCGCAGCATGGGGACCAGCGTGTTCGACAATAAAGATTGTGCTTTATTGGATGCCTTTTCGCTACAATATGATTACATGAGACTGAAAACGACTCTGGACGCATAAACTAACACACGGGTCTTCTAACCTTGACATTACCATTGTTAATCTGGAGAGATCCTGTTAGCTTGTGTCTGAACAGATAGGGGTTCATTGAGAAACTTGTTTTCATCGAGCATCTGGGAAATATCATCCAAGAGGTACTGACTATTCGTTCCTTTAAAAATGAAAAATCTAGGTATTGAGAAACAAACAGTGTTCTTGAGACCCGACCCCCTGCCTCATTCCGCATGGTGAAAGGAGATAATGTTTCCGATTGATAAACGGTGGAAACAATATTGTCCGTATACCTCAAGGGAAACACGTCTTTGTGGGTGGCCTTCACTTATGGGAAAGGTAAATGGAGAAAAAAGCGTACTTTGAAGAAAACTCAAAGTTGTAACGAGTGGGGCAAATGTTCGCTCATTTGGAAGCGTAAACTGAGATGATGTAAAAAACTGGCTACATAACAATACGATTAGCGATAGTTGAATATCGTCATTGTTGGCAAGAGCAAACACTACCCGTTCACTTATATGACTGAAAGCATGGCTGCGATCAAGAGGAGAGAAACGAACTGCCTTACGTTTGCTATTCGAGAACGAAAAAATGGAGTGGTTGAGATAAGACAGTTCGTCCAAACTGGACTGAAATTTATAGTATGCAAAGTGACGCGAGGGCTCTTCGTTTTTCCACGACATTAGACTTGCAAAGGTGGATTTCCTAAGAACTTCCGGTTTCACTGCCTCATTGCCTTAGAGAGTTCGCGATAGTTTTTGATATCTAACAGCGCTGAGTCCACATATTGGTAGGACGACGTAGTTAACCCGTTTCCAGATGAAAATGGTTTTGCTAATGCCTAGTTCTTTATTTCCTATTCAAGTTCGTCCGACGGTCTCTTTACACGAGGGGTTGAAATTCTATCAGTATGTACAGCAGACACCCCTAGATGTAATTTTGCACGTCTTTTTTGTACTAAGGTAGACCGGGACAAACTTTGTGATAAATCCCCATTTGTGTATGCATTGTTAACTCTGTGATCGGTTGTGTGCTAACTTTTCTGAAAACTATAGGTGATACATTCATTTACAAAAAGACAGAAATTTTTATTTATCAAGAGGGAAGAAGATCATTCTCAAAAGGATAGAGGACTTCGGTAAATTTGAAACATTAAAACAGTGTCTTGTGAAGTGAATGCATTGTAGAATGAGTATGGAATGATTTAACACAACGATTCGGCGTCATTCGGCGTCAGTAAGCGAACTTGCACTCTGATTGAAAACAGCTCGCACCAATCGATATGGACATGCCGCCAAACCTTGAGCAACATGGACCGAATAATCCGCTTTGGATCTTGCGACTACAAATTGGATAACTTCCAGATATGAGGATGTGATCTGAATAGTGGTCTCAGCATCCTGGGCACTGGATTGCGAGTCATTAAGACAGAATGTTACGAAAGAGGCTACTGTGCTTGGTATTGCAACAACTTCATGTCCTAGATATTCTGTGGCTGATGGCGTGGATTTTCCGAAAACCCGCATTTTTGGTTTGTGATTAGTTCGGCCTAATTGAACAATACTGATGGAGTGAAATTAGCAAACAAGTGTTACAGCATATTCTTTCTTTCATGTTGCATAATGGTTTAATCTCTCGACCTCTTCCGACTAACATCGTTTGGTAGTAGTACAGGTTTTCTGGTTTCTTTTCTGAATCACACTAAATGGAGTCATAGAGAATTTTTTATTAACTAGATTTTTAGGTTTGTAAAAAAGGCGGATTAGTTTCTGTTTTATGTTCCTGCTGCTGGGTGAATTGTTCACTAATTTAACTGATGAAAGATTAATGAAAAGCAATTGTTCGGACAGAAGGAAAACGATCGTGATTTTACACATCATCTTTAGTTATTGATTTTTAATGAAAACCAAACTTAACAGTGTGCTTTAGCTTTCTATTGTGAGATCGCTGGCATTCTTGTGTTTATTTCTGAAATATCCTAGCTTGTAACTATTCTTACACAGTCACTCGTTGACGAAACGTAAATGCGATGAATAGTTAGAAGGAAAAGTTTCAAAATAATCTTAACCCTTTCCATCATACGGCCACTATATGTCGACTCCAGTTCTATTTCTAAATGTACAGGTATGCTCACTAGTTTCGCAGTGAGAAAATTTCAACATTCTTCCAGCTAGATACAACCAAACGTTTGCAAGGCTGAGGAATGTTCTTCTCAGAAGAGTGCAGCCTGGCTCAAGGACGAAGACGTTAAAAACCAGAGGAATGATGATCTACTTTTCGAGGGCTCTTGTGTGATGTTAAGGCTTCGTTCATTTTTCATTGCAGAACAACCACTAAAGCTGATCCGATTATCTTCATACTATCGATTTGACAAACACACTTTTATTTAGCTTAAGGTTATTATATCCATAATTCAGTCGTTTGAGTTATCTGCTTGTCATCAGTTTAAATTATTGTCTTCGGGGCCCCTCGGTGTGGCTGTAAAACTAGATCAGTCGACTCAAATGCAGGCCTCCTTTAATTTAGTGGTTTGTCTAGTATGAATCAGCCTACTTAAATCTATCTTCAGAGCGTCCGGATAAGATGAATTTAAAGGATGTCTTTGCGTGTACTTTAGTGATGTTAGATCTATACTTCAGACTACACAGTCATCCGTACGTTGCTGGTAGTAACAGGTCATTTCATTTTTGGGTATCCATGTCTTATGTATGTGTTACTTGTTCAGTTTCTTCTTACCCTATATGACTCTTGTTGTTTATGACACAAACAGCTCCTTTTCTCCTACACCGGATATTCTCCAGCCGAACACTGCTCAACTCAGAATCTGGCGTGTGCTTCTTGTGAGATTTTCATAGATTAATTAGTTTTGAAAGACGCATTTTCATGGCAGGCATCCGCCGAAGATGCGAGAGATATGAGTTAACGAGTAAATGATTGATCCTTATGACTTTATCATTAAGTAGTTACATGTGGAAACTTTTCATATGATTATTTTTGTAAGTTGCGGCTTAACCCTTATATCTTAACTGAAACCAATTTCACAGTTTGATGTTTCCCATTCAGTTCGGTTGTTCGAAAAAACTCTGAACTTCGAAGTAAATTAAGACCTCTCTTACCTATCATCAGTTGCCATTATGTCAGAGGTATACAACAGACCACAACAAGTATTTATCTTAGTTGGGATAAAATATACCCCAATACATACATGTATGATTGCTTGAACTATGCAGCAACAATCGTCAGTTCCCCATCTTTTAAATTCCTCTCATATTGCTCACCAGGTCCGGTACGTAGTATGTTACCATAAGTATTTTACTGGGACAGATCACTTTTTTCCCGCGCTAACTTGTCCGGCTTGTAACGAATGTATTCCAAAGTTCGTATTGTTTTACTGTTTACTTCAGCATACATGATGACATGTAGCACAATACATGGCAAAAACCCACATGAATGCTCATGAGTAACACTTTGCATGCTGTAAAGGAAGCTTATTACATCAGTATTACCTCAGTAATTGCTTACTCTGTCCATACTTAAATCGAGTTCATAACTTATGAGGTCACAGCGTTCATTTTTCGATTTGTTCTCTTTACTGATGAGTAGTCGTATGAGTGAACCGCGTCAATTCTGACATTTCCCCAAAATGGCTGCTGATCGAATATCAACAATGTTTAATTTTTAGGATACACTGCTGCTGTACATTCCATATTTTTAGTCATCTTTCAACATGGAACAAGATGAAGCGTACTGCAAACTTCTGGAAGAAGGGGACGAGTTTATGGATGAAGTTCACCGCATATGTTTTGGAGACGAAAATCTCTTTGAAGAGGAACTTGATAAAATGATTGCTAGCGGACAGGTTGAACCAGTAGGTAATTATACAACGATCTGTTCATGCTAATTGCGTTTGAGTACGCTGAGTGACACAACATTTAGGCAAAACGCATTTCTATCATTCCACTGGGTTACAACTGAGTATGTCAGAATTAATCTCTTTCAAATTGGTATTAGGAGCCTTACGCTCAACAAGATCAATTACAAAGTAATCAGTAGTAGTTCCTGTTGAATCCGGTCTAACAGTAATTATCGAAACCTCCACACATGTTACCCATTGAGTGACATACTTATTTAGATAATGTTGTCTTTGGACATACTGTTTTCGGTAGCTGTATCCAGGTTGGTCTGTTGCGATGACCGAAGCCGTAGGACTTCCGTGAACATCATTCCAAGAGGTTTTCCATAATCATGTTGCAGTACCACCGCATACATCTATGTAATGTAACCCCAAGGGAGCATGAACAGGAGTCTTGGGAGTGACACCGATCCTCGTACTGTCATTGAAAGTCAGTTAAACTTCTAGAAGTAAATAACATTAATCTTGGAGATGATAGTGAGGGACTTCCTGGTGTCAGGATCTAACCCTTGACTCCATTCCGAGTTTAGAAGAGTTGGTGATTACAATTCATGGTTGTATCGTTGCATTCTGGTAGATCAGTTGTACATTGTGAAAACTGTACTCGTATAGCACTCTAGTAGTTCGAATTCTAGCGGCTGCGCTTTTGTCTGCCCAATTTATGTCGCCGGTGTCGAGCCTTCTTCGAGCCCTGCCTTTCACTTGTACATTAGTCGCCATGGTTGTCCAGGCTTCGAGATGTTTTTGATTTCGTTGACACAAAATTGCTCAGTTACCTCGATGTCCAGGAGCATCTGATGGTTGGGAACAGTGGTGGTGTTGTTTGTAGCAACCTAAATGCCAAGCTCGGCGAACATATGAATACCAAGTCCAGGAGCATGTTTACTGGACTATCTCGTTTTTACACGGTCAGTCGTTTGACCCAAAAACCCGAGAAGAAGAAGGGACAATGTAGCATGGTTTGTAGCAATAGCAAGTCAAGGTTAGGCCACTGAGGTTTTAAATTTACAGGGCAAAAAGACTACTGTACATAACCGACAACATGCAGATCAAATCAATAAAGCGATTCTGTGTGGTATTCACAACGCTAGAACAGATCACTCTAAAGGAGACATCAGAAAGAAACGCCAGAAAACATTTCACATTAAGTACAGGCGTTCGACCGCACGGCTTCACTTTGGCTGACTGAAATAACACATTAATCCACCCGAAACCGGGCTGATCAGTCGATATTACGTGATTTGTCTTGACTGTTCCGTTAAGAGATACGCCTCCTAAAAATGTTCCGCTAACACAGCACAAGCTATGCCGTAACCATTCTAAGTGGAACCGGTTAGAATAGTGCCCATTTTTGTTGAACGGCTGTTCGTGTGAACATGAAACACGATGGTTATTTATTCATTCACTAACGGCCATGGTTCTGACTAGGCAGTTTCACGAATAGAGTGGCCGCTTACTTTAACGGTGACGAAGAATATTTCAGATCAGCAGGATCATCAAGGGAAAATGAATTTTTAAAAATGCCGGTGTAAAATGATGATAAAGAACCAGAAATGTGATGTATGTGGATACACCGTTGCCCGCAGCTTGATGCCATATTGGGTAGCTATTCTAGTCAGCAGTCTAACTGATCACGAAGCAACACCTACAGCCTGTCTTAGTGAAGCAATTAAAATTTTTACATTTATCGACCACGCCGTGGTTTGAACTCTCTGGAAATATACACAAAGTTTGGGGGGGGCCGTGACTAGTACTCTGTGCGGCAAACGTTCACTCGGTGTACGGATTGCGTGACCCAAAAGTCTCAAACTGTAGGGGGTTCATTGTTCGATTGAGCGTTCAAGCATCTATTGCGTCTAATGCATCTAATGCGTTAGTAAACAGCGGGTTGCTAGCAATCTCACCCCAGTTAATGGCGGCCAGCCGACAGGGACAACGGTAGCCCAAAAGTGCATGCTGTAAGCACATAACCTTTCCCAACAGCAAATCAAACTGTCTTACACACGGACATGGTACACCTTTGCTTTCAGTAACATCCAGACGTCTTGTGACAAGCGGAAGGGCAAGTGTTTCAGTTTACAGCTGCAGGCTATAGTTTCTCTAAGTACACACTTCAATGCATCAGAAGGCAGCGGTAGCTCTCAGTGTGGGACCTAGGAGCTGGTGGTCCAAAGGCATCCATTAAAAGTTCCTTACCCAGTATCCAGAAGCGTCCTCAACCCTCAGCGTTCTCTCCAATTCAGGACTTAATATTTCTCTCTGGAAAAAGGTACTGTTGCCCACGTTGGCTTCAAACATACATTCTGCCCACATGTCCCTTAAATCAGTGACAATTTCACGCGGGTACTGCACAGTCATTTTTAAATCCCAGCAAGCGAATGGTGAGATAGCGTAGCAGGAACTTGACACTAAATCGTCCAGCGTTTATTCATGCGGCATAACCATATTTGCCATGGTTAGGACAAATAGCTACATAAAGTAGTGTACATGACACAAAATACGGCGGAAAGCTGTCGATTATTTAAGGCAGAAAAGAAAAAGATGTGGAAGGAGACGGAAAAAACTATCAGGGCACACAAAGATGTGTCATAAGGACTTCTTCAACTTACACGCTTCTTTATATTGGATAACTACCTTACCTTAACATATTCGTTACTGTAAGTTCAGCATTATGCACAAGTGATCGTGCCCGTCTCATTCCCATAGACCCTTCAGTCAGCCCCTATCAAACAGAAGCACTAGACTGGAGTTCCACTCTTGTTAGAACTTGTCTGTAGTGTATATCCCTGTCACGGCCGCGATTAGTACTCCGGACATGTTTTCATGAGGCATCCATGTTGTCGCAGGATCTTCTGTCGAGGCGATCAGATGATCTAAGCGTTACATTCAAAAGAAAGTGGGTGTGCTTTTACATGTGGTGATTCAGTCTGTCTACTACGAGGTCAGTGGCTCAGTGGGCGACACGGCTGTCTCAGGAAAGTGCGTCCGATGTTCTAGTTCCGACCGTGGCAGGAATATACACTATTGAAGAGCGAAACTCTGGTTTAGTGCTTACCTTTGGAAAGGACTAAGTGGGAAGTATATAAGAATGCAGCAGTTAAGATCAAAATATATTCAACACATATCAACCGAATCCGCTGCAACTCACCAATAATCACTATTTCTCAAACTGCAGCCGGGAAGAGAAAAGATTCTATTGAATTCATTTTCAGTGCCAATGCTTTCACGCCCTGAACCCAAGCTGTCTGTGGGCTACTATATTACCGCTTTAAGCCTAACCCACCGGTCGCAAATGAGACGCAGCCTAGAAAGCACTAGATTGGCAATTTTAGAATGTGTCCAGGCCAACAAATCTGCCCAGTACTCAACAGGTTTTGCGCTGACCGAAGACACGCCACTGAACGTAGTCGTAAGCGGAACGTCTTCACCAAACTCGACTAATGCCTTGAATGCACTGATGTTCAAATACAGATACCGTAGACCTAATTCGTATGGGGGAAACGAGATTCACGGTCACACACAATGTGACGATGTACCCCCAATCTTTCATTGAAAAATTGTGAACATACCGGCACCACAAATGAAGCAGGTTGACGAATGTCAACCGAGCTTTTGACGTATGATTTGTGAACTCAGCAGGCATTCCATCAGAGTGGATCCAGCTCCCACATCACATCGAATTCTCGACTAATTATGGCATCCCATGATCAGAAAGAAAATGCTAGTCTTACAACGACGTAGAAGGCACATGCGTTCCACGAGACTGACAATATAATGTAGTCTTCTTTGGCCACTTAAAAATAGGGTGTGTGAACAGTATTTATTTGGCTCACAGTTACAAAAGAGTAGAAGTGTGTGGTTAACTAGATAAAAGTTCTATGCTTATGTTCTTCAATTTTTACTGAATCTACTCTCTTGTTGTATGCAATTGAATGCAACAGCAGAGCATTTGCTTCTTCTGTTTCAGCCGGAAGAAATCTCAGATGAGCTGGAAGTGTTGTTGTCACAGGATATCAACGAATCTGAGCAAGAAATGGTAAGGAGCTAAGTGTAATCCATATGAAATATATCTTATAAGTTGCCGAAATCTGTTCGTTACCGATATTCTTCAGCATCTCTGATCATTGTTTACTTGCGGGACTAACCAAGTCAGGCAACTCTGGCTAAACAAGTGTAGAGATGCTGATAAAGATACTATGAGCTACTTGAATTTGGCCAGTAATGGTGATGAAAGTTGGTAACTATTTGAGCGTCCTCTTTGGTACGCGCTCAGACGCTTGACCCAAAAAAACCCCGAGAAATCAGAAGAGGCGCGGCTGCATTGTTTATTGGACGAGCGAGACACGGAAGCTCTAGATGTATAGGACAAAACGATTACCATAGATGGTCGACAGACACGAAGCGAATCAAATGAGACGGTCATATACAGCAGTCCGGCGGTCGCAACAAATCACGTCAGAAGGGTTGTCAGGAGGCAACGCGAGAAAAAACACTGACCAGATAACGCACAGCCGTTCGAAGAACACCTGCAATCTGATTGGCTGAGTAGAATCATACCACTACCCACGACCATAGCATCCGAGATGAGCCGGCCGATCGGTGTGAAGTGATGCGTCCTGGCTGTCTCGTTAAGAGATAAGCCGCCTAACACCTCCAATTTGAGCTTGTTGTTCGTACGTACATAATTGGGGATTCACTTGGAGTGGTATTGCAGCCGTCCTTGTGGTCGGACTTCATTGCCAATGATTTGCTGTAAAACGGCGCCGACAGTGGACTGAGATGCGTCGGTCTTTAAAACTAAGTGTGCACGTTCGTCAGTACTGAGATAGCCGAGAGATGTGGCGTTTGCCAGGGCCTCCTTGACGGAAGTGAAATCGCTGGTGGCCTCTGGTGTAAGGACGAACATTTTGGGGTTATTCTGCAGCAAATCAGTCAGTGGTTCAACGTGTCAGAGCAATTGGGGATAAAGCGACAATAATAATTAACAATCCCTAAAAACCGACGGAGACTCTTGATAGACTGAGGCAGTGGATAATCCGAAATTGCGTTGGTTTTCTCCGGCAATGGCCTGATACCGTCTTTGTCGATTCGATGACCGAGAAAGTCGATGGAGGAAACACCGAAGACGCATTTGGCTGCGTTGATGGTGACGCCGTGTTGATCCAAAGACAGACTCCAGATGAGATAGATGCTCTTGCGCATTGTTGCTGGCAACGAGTATGTCGTCAATGTAGACAACCACAAAGTCTAGTCCGTGTAAAACTTGGTCCATAAAACGTTGAAATGTTTGGGCAGCGTTGCGGAGGCCAAAAGGCATACGAACAAATTCGAATAGGCCAAATGAGGTTGTGATCGCTGTTTTAGTGATGTCATCGACAGCCACAGGAATTTGATGGTACGCCTTGATTAGATCAATCTTGGAAAAGATCTCTTTCTCGGAAAGGCCAGTGGAAAAGTCATGAATATGCGGAATTGGATAACGGCCCGACACGGTTACGCTGTTCAATGCTCGGTAGTCACCGCATGGTCTGCAGTCTTCTTGGGGACCATGTACAGAGGCGATGACCACGGGCTGTTTGAAGGACGGATGATTCCTAAACGTAGCATTTCCGCAAATTCCCCTTTGGCGATCTTCAACTTTTCCGGAGGCAGTCGACGGGGACGTGCGAATTTGGGTGGTCCCTTGGTGACGATGTGATGTGAAACATCATGTTTTGGTGTCGTGATACTAGGTGTAGGTTGATAGATTCCTGGAAACTGTTTCAGCAGATCTGTAAACTGGTTGGCATCCGGTAAAGCCATTCGAAGTCCGATCGAGTTGATGGTGGTGGCTTTACCTTGAACACACAAAGTAGTGGTGCTGTCAACGAGTTTCCGGCGGCTGAGATCAACAGCCAAACCGTACCTGGTGAGAAAATCGATGCCGATAATTGGGTGCTGAACGTCGGCGATGATGAAAATCCAAGAAAAACTTCGACGCAGTCCAAGATCGACCGTCAAGTGATGCTGACCGTAGGTCACGATTTTGGAATTGTTGGCCGCCTGTAGGATGTACTCAGCGGGTTTGAGATCGCGTTTAATTTTACCTGGGGGTATAACGCTGACCTCTGCACCGGTGTCAATAAGGAAACGAAGTCCGGTGGAGTTATCTTGGACATAAAACAGGCGACTCTTGGGTTGGCCAGCGGCAGCTGTCGCCATTACTGGCTGGCCGGGTCGTTTCCCTGGTTGGTGTTGTCCTTAGTGCGCGGACTGCTATATGCACATGGGTGTGTGCATTTGCGGGCATTGTCACCGAAACGTCTGTGGTAGTAACAGATTTCAGAGGTTTGCGGCTTTACTATGCGAGGTCGCGAGCAAGAGCGGGGTCGAGTGCGCGAAAATTTGCGGCCCTTCATGAGGCGTCCAGCTAAGTTATTCACAGTGAGTGTTAGCTGAGACACCTGCCGTTGGAGATTATCAAGCGTTTCTTGTTGTGTATCGGCATAAGGGGAAGGGTCTTGCACATTGTTGATGGAACGCTTGAAGAAACACTCGTGGACCTTGTCCGCCGTCTCTGCTAACTTTTCTAATGGGGTGTCGGGGTCTTGTACTGACAAAATGACCGAGGTGTTGAGCGGGAGGCATTTGGTCCACAGTTGCTTGAGGATGGAATCACCTATACTGTTATCGCCTACCAGGGATCTCATGTGGCGGAGCAACTGAGAGGGGGTGCGATCACCCAACTCGACGCCGGAGAGTAATTGTTGGAGCTTGACCTCATCTGATGCCGTAGTACGCTTTAAAACAGCAGCTTTGAGTTTATCGTATGGGAACTCAGTTGGCATAGGGTCAAGTATATCGATTACTTCGGACGCAATATCTGTAGGCAACTGCGTAGCCACATAAGAGAACATGGTGGACTGTGAAGTAATTTTACGAAATCGAAAAAATGCTTCCACCTGAGTGAACCAAACACGAGGATTTGAAATACCAAATGCAGGTAATTTAAGGTTAATAGCGTTCTCGGAAAATAAACTAGTGTCGAAATCAGAAATCATCGCAAAATATTGGGAGTTCTGAGCTTACAGATAACGGAACCAAAAAGAAGACGTATATGTACGAAGAAAAATATGTGAACGAAAATTCGGGCTCACCAATTTATGTAGTGGACCTAAACACTGTCAAATTACTCGAGCATGAGCGCGGAGCCAAAATGTGGTAAAAACCGAAATGAAATGACTCACAGTAGTTCGTGAAGGTGTGTTAGTTCAGAAATCCACTACACGGAATGAAATATTCGACAGAATCGATCCGCGATGTTACCTTGAAGAGATTTCTGCTGAGATAGATTATTGGTCCCGTTGGTATTCAAGTCTCCTGAATCCTGTACTCGAGCGACACAGAACGCAGAGAAGACGCACAGCTCACGATCTCGGAAGTAGATTTTTAATTATTGATTATCGAATCAATCGATCAACTCGATTTAAACATGGACTGTACAAGTGAGTTAGATAAGGGCGAAAAGAGCGAACAATAAGAATTATAAAATGCAAAGTGCTGTACAGAACGCTACAGGTTGCTAATGGAAAGCTAAACAATGCGTCAAGGAACGATTTGTATTTTGCTGCTGAATTATCACATATATTTCGTTGTTTCTCACTGTCCCATTTGTTTGTTGGTTGGGTTGGAGTCTGATGCTTTGTTCCGTCCGCAAATTCTGGCATTTTTTGTCCTATTTTAACCTGACTTAGGATTTTCAACGGAAATCCCACCATTCCAGTCAAAAATGTGCGGTACCTCCAATTCTTTCCATGTGTTTTCACGAGGGCGTACTGTACACTATGGCTGGTCTGGTTCTTATCCTGACACATCATGTAGAGGTAACAGGAGCGAGATTCGAGTGAATGGCCTTCACGTTTAGCAGTGAATATTCACACCATTCTACCTCTGATTCTCTGAGCAGCATCTGAGACAAGCACACCGCAGTCGGGCTAGCTTCACTTGGTGAGTCAAGAGAAAGCCCAAGCCAGTCGTGGAGAAATGGTTTGCGAGTGTGCATCACCTTTTCCGTATCTTGTTCATCTGACATCAGCGAATCTGAGTCAACTTGTCCTTTAGGCTTGGTGTTAAGTGTTGGCATTTACACACATGTGAACGGAGATAGTAATGTGGCATCTAGGTAAGTAACTTGAAGTGTGCAATGAAATGGCCGCATGGACAGGTCAACTGCTCATTTGTCTCTGAAAATGAATTACTAAGTGTGTTTTTCCATTGATCATCTGTTTCTGTGGTTCTCAACAAATCTTTCTTGGTAAATGTTGAAGGATTGAGAAAATCCTCTACTCTGTTTTAAGTAGATTTTATTGTCCTCACCCTTGTGAGACAACAACTTTATAACTCCAGTCCAACTGACAGAAAGCCGTTGAAATCACCGTGATATTCTACCTAATTTCAGGTTTTGTTGACGACTAGGATCGCAGTGTGTGTTCCCAGATTGACTGAACCGATTGGACTCATTTCAATCCTCGTTCACAGATACCTTTTATCTTAACAAGCTGTTTTTGCTAGACATGATCACAGTTTATTCATTCAAGTACCTTGCTAGATATATATGGACTAAGAAAACGATTCTAATTTATTGAGAAATTATCATTACAAAGCAGTGGAAGCTTCTAATGTTCTTCTTCGGTTATGCTTTTTCGATAGTAACAGAATTAAGACGACCTTTTCCGAAAATATAATATTTTTCTTGTGTTCCTTCAGTTGTTTCATAACTGAACAATTTTCCACACTATTTTGGATATCTTAGCAACAAGAACAACCAACAATGGACACATCTTCAAGCAATCTGACAAAAGGTGTGGAAAGCTCCAAGAATGACACAAAAGCAGTTAGATCGTTCAAGAAACTCACAAACGAATCTAAACCGTTCGAACCAAGTGGAGATACACCTCCGGTGTCTCGCGTCCAGGTAGTGTCAGACACGTGCGTTCGGCATGTCCAAGATTCAAAAGCATCTGCAGTTGGTGTAGAACTACAGCGGAGATATCACGCGTATCGAGTAGCTGCTTACCAAGCTAACCAAATTGGTGACAAGCCCTGGGCATTCAGACTCTTAGGTCGAGCACATAAGATGGCTGTGTTCAAGGAGACGTTCGAGAAAGGTCAGAAACTTGATGCCCGACGAATTCCACCTCCTCCGAAGTTGAATCCGCTAATGGTGGATACCGTGCAGACGGGTAATAAGTGTTCTCCTGCCTTGCTATTGGGTTTAAAATTATCCATCAACCAAAGTAAGTTGGTTGTGAAATACGCACACTTCATTTCATTATTGTGTCAACAATCGTGTCCAATTCAGACAGTTGTATATGAGCGATGAACGTAGAAGCACTCGACTGCAACATTTACGTCGTTTGACAGCTACATATGATCCTTTAGGAACCTTGTCCAAAAAGCGTGTGCTTTGTCCGACTGTTTACCATCCACTGGTACAACCGAGCGAATGGCAATTCTACAGACTAGAAACAAACTTATATGTTGCTTGACTCTTTCGATCACCTCATGTATCAAGTGTAACTGGGCAATTGGATTCTTTCGCAAGAATGTGTGACGAATGAAAGTATCTTTGACTCAAAACCGGGCAAAAAATGCACATGAAAATGACCCAGAAGACAGCTAATATTTACGTGCTAACCTAAGCCACAGCAAAATCAGATTAGGTTGCTCGGAGATAAACGCAAATGTTTACGTTGTCGAGAAAAATGTGCTGAGGTAGAGCTATCGTTTGGCCAGCGAGAACAAGACACGAAAAAACATGGGCATGACACTCACTGTCCAGTTACTGTATATTTACGTGTGTGCAGTTGCTTCCCAGCACTGACGTTCTGTGTGGGGCTTCTGATAAATGCACAGCAAAAGCGAGCAGACAGCAGTAAGTTACTGCCACTGTTTGAGATTGTAAAACTTTCGAAAAATTGTAACGCGTAACCGTTGATACTACGACAACTTAGTCGAAGAGCTGGACATGTTTGTTGAAGGTCATCTAGACGTTCGATTCCGATAGGTTCACTCACATGAAAATACAGTTAGTGAACTTCAGAAGCCATGTGCATACCTCTCTGGTCTGTATCAGCTGACTGGTGGGAATCGCTCTTGCATGTTTGCCTGTTCAGCGTAAGTTATCTCGCATATACCCGAGTAAACTGATTTCGTTTTGATTCGATTTAACGCACTGTGTGACTTTGCTTACTTGCTTCCTGTCAGTCTTTCTGGAAATTCAATATTGTCCAACAAATTCAAAGTAACGATGTGACGAACAACTGTTTTCGATAATTCTTTCTCAAGTCAATACAATTACATAGGTTTTCATCAAGGCGTCATCAGACAAACCGCATAAACAGAGGCTGACTGTTAACGAATGACATTGGCTACTACTAAACTTCACACGATTATTGGTTCGGCCCAGACCGGACGTTGACTGGGTGTTGTGTCACACGGTCAAGGTCAAATGTTTGTGTGTGGTTAGACTGGGTGTGATTGATCTGTGGCCACAGAAGTTGCAGGGACTGAACAGACTTCTTTTGAGAGCATAGATTAGGGTTGCGTAATCTGATTGCAATCGATTCGACAGTTGCCAAAATACGCTGATTGAGCCTGAAAGACAAGCTATCAGTCCACGATCAATCGATGCTCGTGTATTCATTTTCATAATGCTGTTGTACTGCAGAATATGTTGGAAGTGCCACTAGGCGCTTGTCAAAAAGGGTCAAAGAACATCATCCATCTTGGATCGGAACCGGTGGCCGTAAATCAATTACCAGCACCATTGTTGAGCATTTGGCTGACACCAACCATTCCTGTGTAATCAATTGCATGAATCGTCCATTCCGGACTGAACCCTGATTGGTTTTGTACTTTTGTTTGCCGCGGTTCCGCAAGTCTGATTGTTATGCTCTGATGTTTGATTAAAGAGTGGTTAACTTATTGTAAACTAATAATTACACTGGCCAGCCTGCGTACGGTACCAGAATTACTGTGTAGGGTAGATTAATCTAGTTGTTAGTTACACACTGAAAACGACACTCCATAACCAATCACATGCTTGTTTTCTCGACCTCGACTGCTGCGAGTTCCCCTGTCTGGGTTTGAGCATTTTCACCATTTTAACCTCAAGTTTGACAGTGGTGAAGTATCTGTGGTTTATAAACTGAGAACGGAACATGTTTCCAAATGTCTTGGGTTGTGATGTCAAATGCTTGGCTAACCAACTATCAACTCATTAAAAATCTGTACTACTTTTGCCGTTGACTTCCAATCAAACAATTGCATTCACAGGTGAAGTAGAACGACTGAAAATTTACAAACAAATCCTGGAAGAGCAGAGAATGGAAGCGGCACTCTTGGCCTCACAACAAAAACACATCGGATTGAAAGCGCAAGTGGAAGAGTTGGAACAGCTGGCCCATAACTCTGGAACCGTGCTGCATGCACTTGAATCAATCGATCTCGCTTGTGTTCACGCCAATGTTAAGTTTTATGCAGTGAAGTTGCTGGTGCCGAACCGGACTGTCGCATGTAAAGAAAATCAGCTGCAGATTACTGTTTCGTGGCTCATCACAAACTGTAACGCTGAATCTCCTGGACCGTGGATGACGACGTTTGTCGAAGTAGAACTGCCATGTCCTCGAGAAGTTAAGCAGTTTCGTACAAATGAGTCGGTCGTATTCGGAAACATTTCCCAAGGCCGTCATGTCGGAATGTTTCGCATTAACACAGCGTCATGGTATCATACTCGTTGCGTCAAGCTTCTAGTCAAGGTCAATAGCTTTAAGTGTATTTTTCATTACTGCTTATTGTATGTTGTCAAACTACATTAGAACACTATAATCGTATTACGTTATACTGTTTTGTTCTGTAGGTAAGTGTTTCCATCGCCAAATTTCGAACCTATATTGAATCGTAGCAACCTACCTATTTCAGCGGAAGAATGTGGGCATGGGGAAATGAGATGGGATTAAATAATCTTTTCCACAGCATGAAACATGGGGAGGATGTGAATATGTTCTCCATGACCAGCTACTTCCTGCGTTCATGACCTTTTATAATTCACACTTAAATAAGGTGGACAATCCTTCAGTGCTATTAGGTTGTGAAACACACCATATTCGGAGCTGTACTAAGTTTTTCTCCTTTGTAAGACAAGCTCCGACTTGTCGTACACTTGAATTTCATTATCGGTATCTCTCTACTTATGAGTAACAATGAGTTTTGCTTAACTTCACTGCATTGAAAATACGATGGGCTGTGCCGCCCGCGCACCTACTGCTGTGTTCCTATCTTTTAATCAGTTTGTATTAACAAGCTTTGCGCAGCGTCTGTAGAATTCCACTCGGTATCCGCCTGTTAATATTGCTATCTCCATTAGTATTGATGTTCACAGCCGTATTTCCAGGAAACAACGGTCCAAACTTGATGACTATTAATCATCCATTTATTTATCTGTTATAAAAATGTTCACAACACTTTCTTGTGTGGGTATTCACCAGCCATGTCCACAACGCTCACTACTATCTTTTTCGTCTAACATGACTTGATGATCTCCCACTGTTCTAGTGCGACAAAGTGCTGCTGATTGCACGACTAGCAACGATGTATCAACAGATTTAATCACTGACCCTTACTTTGGGACTTATCGTCCTACAAGTCTGCTTGATGGAAGTACATGCCAAGCTGTTTCCTCTTTATAAAATAAATATGCAAATGCGCTTCACACGTTCTCTTATGCGTTGCGTGTCAGTTATTGGGAAAATGACCAGTGTGTGTGTGTGCTGCTGCGGCTTCTGTAGAATCCACACGATTACTGGTTACAAAAATACCAAGACACATTTGTACATTCTCTTGTAAATTACTTCAACTCCTGATCAGAATTCTCTGAGTCATACTTTTTACACCTGCCAATGTATTCATAGGTTTACTGCCGTGTGCAGATTGCGGATGGGAGTTCAGAACAACCAATCGATAGCCACGTTATATCCATGCTTGACCTGGAGAACTCGGCAACAATGGTTTTTTCAAACGTTTTGAAGGGGCAAAAAGGAGTGCTGGAAGTAATAATTAGTCAGTATAGGCCCCTTAATGTAAGTTCGAATTTTCTGACATGCATTTCAACATGTCGCCTGAGTTCGGAATCATCGTGGTGTTTTTATTACGTATGTCCATTAAGTAATATTAGAAGCTTCAGAAATATTTCACGTGCTCACGAATTCTCATGTAGTGTATATTCACTAAATGTGTACTAAAATATCTCAACCTGCATGTTTTATATAGATAGTTGGGTTGCATCGAACACATGCCTTCATCAGTTTAGCTGTTCGTTTCCTAACTGAATGAATGGTGTTAATATTGCACGATCTCATTGAAATGCGTTATTCCAATAAGGTGCAGTCAGTTGGCAAATCGGACTAGGTAGCCGATCTATAGCACAACGGCAAATGGATTACGAGAATTACCAAGTTACTTTATATATTACAAGCTAGGCTAAAATAGGGCCATTGTTGGGCAATTCAACCAGATTAATGACAGAGAAATTATTACCAAAAAGACGCATTTGGTAAATGGTGAATCCACTAGCTCCAAACAGGCATTTAACCAGTATCAGTTTGTGTGTCAATTTTCACTGGTGATTATCAAATCACTGACGAATCATGAGTGTTGGATTTGGATGACTTGCCAGATAAATGGGCTGAAGGGTTAATTCAGAAAATATGTTAACGAGGCTATTTTTGGCACACAACGGAAGCAACAAACAACAATTTACACGATCGAACAACAGAAAATCTGACCCTTGAATCACTTTGATACAGGTGGACAATTACCTACTGGGTAGAAATGGTTTAGCGAAACGTGTGTAGTATCTGCCACTTCGGACTTCATGTAAACTGATATGCGCAATAAAACCACGCAATAAAACCATAACAAAAATTTCACTTGCTAACTTTGGGTTTGTGTCATTAACTAATAATATGTCCTGGTCAATACGGAAGAACAGTGTCTTTGTGGTTATCTTCTCATGCCCTTCTTTATTCTGCACCTCCTGGCAATTTGTAACATGCATCCTAGAAGGTATGTTGACCCACTCTCTGACATAATCAGGAATGCACACGCAACAAACGCAGGTGCTGTCCATGTTGATCGAGAATCGGTGGTTTCGCTCCATTGAGGGCAGATCGAAACATGTAGACCTTATGAGTGTTTACCTGGCTGATTTTCATACGTGCCTGCACACATACTGGGAATGCGGATGACAGTGGCGTGACAAACATTCTCTATCCCACTATGTAGAATGAGCCGACTGATGCATATTACACTACTGTGTTTTGAATTCAGATAAACTGCAGTTCATATACGTTGTGCACGTGATGACAGTAAGGCCCTACAAAATCTACAACCTGTGGCGTTTGATCGTATGATGCTTTTTGTGCCAGAACAGACGTTTGGGTCACCGATACTATGCACTGCACTTATTTAGATGATCGTAAAATTGACCAAAAAGGCTATTATCCGTGAAAATTCGACCCATTGTGCTGGATTTGAACCAATGCACAAGTATATAACGGGTGATTTAACGTGTGCAATGCGAAATTATTTAACCGAATAAATGAGCGGCCAGTATGTCAAAAAACAGTACAATGGATCAATAGGAAGCAACTCAGTATACCCTAGTTGGTACCTTGCGTCAAGTATTAATGCGACGTAGAAATCCACAGACATTAGATATTTTTGTACTACTGACCGCCTGAATGACTGTGAAATCATCCGTCATCATAAATCACAAAGGGGTGGGTCCGCCGTGGAGAGATTGCTATGGACATAGTCATTTCATTGGCAAGCCATTAAAAAAACAAGAGTACCAGGGCACTCGTACCATGGTACAACCATAATAAAACAGTTTTACTTTTCAGGCCCCGTTACCCGTGTAATATATCTGTTCCTGGAACTTCAGATTAACGTTGACATAATATGTGCTTTCGTTCATGAGGAAGACAAAATTGGTCAGGTTGTTAGGTGCACTGAAAAGCATGGGAGAGAAATCTGTCACACCCAGCCGATCCACCAACTTATTCGAAGTAGCGGGAGATTTCTGCCTCGAGAATACGTTGCTCTACGTTTTCACCAATTCAGTAATATCTGTACACACCCGTTTTCCGCCGCTTACATTCAGAGACGTCGAATCCCACTGTGTTGGTCACTAGCTCACACCTTGGAAGTTTATCAGACTACATTAACTCGACTTTTATTATCGCGTGACTGGGTCCACCAGATGGTTGGACGGTACTGTGACCTTTGTTGCTCCAAACGGGCCGTCATTCAACCATTCCAACTTGATGGTAAGTGTACATCCCGTCTACCTGGAATATCTCCGTCTCAAAACTTGTGTGCGACTCAAAATTTGGCTGTTTAGACACACGACTACAAACCGATCGTCCAGATGGTTCCAAAAATAATGAGACAAACCGATGGTGGGAAATTCTTCCTGAACGCAACCACCTCAATTGGATTGTTCTTACGGGTCACAAACAGTCAGCGAGACCACTCACTATTCACAATGGTCAGTCGTACCTCTCATTCTCTCGTCCTAGCTGAACCGACAGCAGGGGAAATGTATGTGTAATCCGGGGCCTATGTACCGCCATGTTAGTAATTACTGGGGTCAATTGCTTCTAGATACTCCCCAGTACTTTCTGGGTCTTAGTCTGTGGAGTTACCACAAAACGGCTGATCGACACTACCCTGTGGGAAGAGAAAGCTTGTTGGAACAGCCAAGCAGGCTGACCTCCTGTGAGATTTTAACGTTCGAAGTACGCACGATAGTAAAGCAAACATTTAGCGCGTTGTCCAGGTGTACTGTTGTGGACTCTGATAGACGTTTGTGTAGCAAAAAGTATGGCAAGCAAGCAAAACATGGGGCGGGTTAACAGTTTAGTCCCGAACCGATACCAAAAATTAACAGCCGGACTAAAACACAGGCATTGTGTAACTTGATAGTAAAACTGTTTGTAATAAAGCGCAATTATCAAAACTGTCATTTATTTTAAGTCAACCAGCTAAAAGAAAAATATATGAAAACTTTTTAGAACTATGTACTTATCTCAACAATGGTAACATTAAAATAGGATGTCTGGAGGTAACTGACGCTTATACTTGACAGTAGCTGCAGGATTTCTGTCCCGAGTTTTTATGCGGTAGAGAGATTTGCTGCTCCCTTTCAAAGTATTCAGTGTGCTCCAACGCAGCATCATGATATTAATATTTGAGTTCCCATTTTCCTTCTGTTTCTAGGGCAGTGCACTCATCATTTTGACAAAACCTTGGCTTTCTCTAACTGTGGAACCTGCTGATCAAATTGAATGCAAACCTACTAACACTCAAGATCAGACGGTAGCTTCCACGGCCCGGCCGGCATCTTGCAAGTTCAAAGAAAAACCAGATAAGAACGATTCCAATTCCTTCCACCCACAACAAAACGGTACAGAACCCATGGAGAACTCAGTTGCACTATTCCTAGAACATACTGTTCCTGCAACAGAACTCACACCTGTATCTGCAGGTCCAACGTCAGTGCCATCAGGTAACACTCCACCAGGTCCAAAAGATGTTGGTGAAGAAAAGCCAAACAACAATATTCCACGTACTACGCGGAACTTGGAATTTTTAAACGTGAAAAATACCAACAAAATTGGTCAGCTCACTTACACCAGATCACCCCTAGGAACAGATTCTGACGGAACAGCTGCTGGCCGTTCGAATTTCAGAAGAAATCCTGTTTTCCAACAAAGATTGGCTGAGCCTATGAAGGAACTTCCTAGATCTTCCACAACAAATGTGTCCAAACAGGCGCTAGTAAGTCGTCAATTGTTGAAAGACCAGGAACAAATGCACCTGATTCGTTCAAGTGATCCTGGTCTGCTTGAATCTGTGCGCTTCCAGCATCAACGCGACTTGACCGTTATTCAGCATCATATTAGACAATTAGATGAACGACTATCTGGACCTAATGCGAAAATTGAGATGATGCGTTATGTATCGGGGCTGGAGCAACTGAAGCTGGATTTGGAGGCCGCCTGTAAACAGGCGAAACAAGTGAACAATTTACCCTACTTGGCTGGAGAACAGCATAAATTAGACGTCGTAACCAATGAACTAAAAATGATACGGTCAAAATTGTAAACTTACTGCGGATCAAAAATCCGGTGGGGATTTATTGGACCCGTCCCTACAATGACTGTAATGCGACTGATGTTAGGTGTAACAAAACGTTACCAGATTTCATCAATAAATTGCACATTTTTGCTACATGCCAGCTCTATTGAAACAACTGTGTCATTGATCTACAAAAATTTGGGAAGATATTTTATCCCAGAGCACAAGTTTTTTTTTACAACGGATTGCATTAAGCCCTGGATCACTAGAGTTGTGACTAATGAAATAACATGTTCATCGACATTTATCTTGACGTTATGTGATGCACATAACTGAGATGTTTCGTCCCTCTTGTCGCCATACAATTTCTGTACCATTTCGACTTCCTGTACAGTTAGTACACATGATTTGGCAATTCAGGGCCTCTGTTGTTTTGTCTCACTGTGTTCCACAATTCCTACACGTTCGACCGTTATTCTACTCAGTTCAGTCTCAATCACTACATTTTGACGTCGCCCTTTCAAACTGCTTACAACATATTGTATATAGCAAAGCAACTTAGTCAGGACAGTATAACAATTCTAACAGCTTTGTACCTTTAAAACAAATGAGGAACTTAGTCCGGTGAACATTAGGCAGAGCTGAGAAAACGTGCATGCGTGACATTACAGGAGAGGAAAAACTAGTTTATTCTAAACACACTCATGAAAATGACTATCCAGAGAAGTTTGTTTGACACAAAACTAGACAAACCGCTGATTTTAGACAAGAAGTCTGTCTATATTTCGTTGCCATTCAAAAGCGGTAGCAGTGCTGCAAATAAAACCAGTAGACTCAACAAACCACTCAGAAAAATCCATTTTGCAGCTCACTTGCGTGTTCCAGTTACCTCCATATCAGTTTTGCATCTCCATCTGAAAGATATATTGCTGGTACGTTCTGTCTCTTTCTGCGTTTACCGTTTTCTTTGCTCCTGTGGTACAAGCTACACATGCCGCACAAAAAGGTGATTATCTGGACGCATCCGGGAACATCACCCGTAGTGGCTAGCTCGAAGACCGATAAAGGTTTGTTTAACGGTGGTCGCTGCTCCCTTGTTCGAATCACAGGGTCTAACAAATCCGGCTGACTCGTTCAAGCGTAACTATCGAGTCCATGGCACGCAATCGCAGTGGATCAAATGTCATCCACTGGCCATCGCTGAATCCACTGTATTCCGCTTACATCAACATTCGTTATGCCCAGAAAAACGTCTAATCAAAACACAACCTCCAGTAGCCATACTTCGAGAGCCCGGATCGATCTGTTACGCAGGAATGCAGATGTAATTCGAAAGCATTTGCAACGCACGTGATTGGTGTTGCATAGTTAAACCTCACGAGTCGGACCGACTTGACATAAATGGTTGTCACCCACTGATGTAGTGACCTTGACGAACGTTGTGTTTATCGTGATGATGAAACACCGAAAACAACCTTGTTTGCCATGCGTTTCTTTCCATGACTAAGCCGGGCATATTCGCAGTACTATTTACAACGAATACTGAAATTTATCATTTGAGAACTGATTCAAACGCTCGTAGAGTGGAAGATTAATTGAAGAGGTGTGACGTTTGGTGTCCCAAAATCTGACGTGGGTGAGAAGAATACTGTGATGCTAGTTCCTGAATTCGTACGCCCAAAGTTCCCCAACCTTATGCTACCGTGAATCAGAAGTCGTAGGGAGAAAACGATGAATCTGCAAACAAACTTTATTTATTGATTTACCCACCGTTCACAACAGACTTCAACGTAACAATTGAGGGGTGCTAGGGAGCTGGACGTGAGAGCACCTTGAGCACAAACGCACAGCAGCCGCCAGAGTGGAAGAGTGTGTCGACGGAAAATCCCAGTGGACCTTCAGAATTCAAACAAGCGTATGACTGGTTACGCGGCGTTCCTAACGGTAACGGTTCAACATTGTTATCCTAATGAATGTAACCTACAGCAGTAGAGATAATGTGGATTCATTATACAGATACGAGCAAAACTGCGATACTTATGCCGGCCCACTAACTTTGATGCTAGTGGTTTGTAGTAAATTCACATTCACAAGGTAATGTGAACCGGCGCGGCGGTACTAACAAGGCAACTGTCACGTCGCGGGGAGTTTAGAATTTTGTGGACGTCGAAGGTGATCTCACTACATCAGCCCCCCCCCTAGAAGGGTGACTAATGTAGGAGGCCTTCTGCCTGTGAATTTTATTTCTGGGCAACAGCTGCTTTCTCGCTGGCCAACCGCCTGCGAGCCACCCAACCTGAAAACGCCTCCTGAGAACGTGACAGGAGGTGTGAATTCCTCACTGCGCAGGCACAAAGTGCTACGGCGTTCAAGGTCTTCTCCTTGGGCCCAGCAACTGCTGCTATGTATCCGGTCACACCTAGGGATAACGAAAGCTGAAGTATCTGAATGTTATAGAAAAAGGCATATACCCACCGTAACGCGTGTCCTGCAGCGCCTGAGGATACTTACAATTATGTGCACGTATCTTCCGTGTAAAACGGGTCAGTAAAATTTTACCTAAGAAAAACTGTTAATTGCTGGTCGACAGGAGCACGGATTACACAAAACAAATTAGCAACTGTACAATAAATGCTTAATAGAAAAAGTAAACTACTCCAGAAAGCGCGCGGGAAAATGGACGCGCCTCCCTGAACGAGTTGTAGGTTGAGGAGGGATTTCCTTAGGAATAGATGCGGAAGGCAACGCTGAAGCTAAATCAGAGGTTGAAGTAGGTGGAGACGGCTCGAGTGATTTTTGTGTTGTCAAACCGGGGGTGAGTTGGTGAAAGCAGGTTTAAGGCGGTAAACAGAGACGGCGAAGTGCCGACCGAAACTGTCAATCACATAGGTTTTCGTGAACCGTTCAATGACACGAAATGGTCCTTTATACGGTTGTTGCAGCGGTTTCTTAACGCAGTCTGTTCGCAGAAACACGAACTCACAATTGATGAGTTCTTTGAGAACGTAAGACAAAGATTTTTGAATACGTGCAGCACTCGGTTGTAGTGATCGCATGTATTTGGCTAGTCGGTTGGCGTAGTCTTGAGTGTCGACAGCAGTTTCGCTTGACGACTGAAAGAAATCGGCTGGAACGCTTAAAGTACGACCATAGACAAGTGACACTGGGGTCGTACTGTCATTTTTGACACAATGGCGAATACCGAGTAGAACTAGAGGTAAAGTTTCTGTTCAATCCATCCGCTCGTGAGCACGTAATGAAGCTTTGAGCTGACGGTGGAAACGCTCTACGAGTCCATTCGCTTGTAGGTGATATGCTGTGGTGCGCGCTCGATGCACGCCTAACAGCTTGGTCAGTTGTGAAAATAAAGCTGGTTTGAACTGCGTACCACGGTCAGTTTTAATGGTCGACGGACAACCATAACATGCAACCCAATGCTCAACAAAAGCGCGAGCCACAAACACTGTTGATGTGTCTGACAACGGTATGGCTCCTGGCCAGCGAGTGAACCGGTCGATGCACGTGAGCAGGTGAGTTTAGCTTCTCGAAGGTGGAAGTGGCCCGACGAGGTCCAAGTGGACGTCGAAGGTGATCTCACTACAATACTAATTTACAACTCCTTTGCAAGAGTAGTTGTGCATTTGTCAAAAGGTTTGCTTTGCTAGAATCACAAATCATTATTTCCCCTCCTTCACTGAAGAAATATTTCTTCAACGTTTCAAACCGGCAAGTTTTGTGGCATCTGAATGCGTCCAGTTCAACGTGAAACTTCAGTCGGAATCTCAATCGGTTCATGATTGCGTACCACAATTACAAACATATCAGTCAAATATGTACAAAGTATCCAGCTGGTGATAAGCTACGAAATCCACTGTCAGAGTTACAACAGAAACTTCGCTTGCATCATGGTCAACAGTTGCAGACCATTCGTAAATTATGTAAACAGTATGAGGATTTGAAGAAAGTTACGATGACAGTTACAGCTGTCCCATGCAATTATGCGAAATCAGTTGTACAACAATTTAAGAAACGCGCATCTCGGTATTCTTGTCCACAGAGAAAAACAAGGTGCTTCAGCTGTAGGAAAATAGGCAGGATCCAATATGTGAGTGAGTTCAAACTTCGGTGTCACTTGATTACTCATTGTAACTCTAACTTCCAACCGTTGCCAAAAACCACTTCTATTCCTTCTCTGTCTTTTGTGTCCCAAAATACTCCCTATGTTTTAAAAACATTGGTGTGTTTCTAACAAAAGTCAAAATTTCATTCTTGATTCCGGTAGTGTTAAGTCAGTAGTTTCGCATTCAGCTCCAACCGTGTTTTACCCTGGTGCAATACAATACACAGATCAACATTCACGGTATCAGCGGTCAGTCATTGCCTCCTGTGGATTGTTGTACCATATCTAGTAAGTTGTCCGATGCTCTATCCACCTTCAATTTCTCAGTTTTAAACCCAGGTTCTTCTACCGCTGGACCACGTTTTACGGCTGCTGCATTGTGACGTATACTCACTAACGTCAGTGAATAGGGCTGATTGTAAACAACTCTTAATCGATAGTTATAAGATCACAAAAGAAATGCGAATACCGGTACTACTTGAATTCCAGCAGACCCAGTCTTTCTTCAAAAGCGAACCTTCCATTTGGTTGAAAAGAAACTGTG
>QNGE01005180.1:28075-47885 GCA_008508345.1 Paragonimus westermani | reverse complement strand
CTCAAGCCTCGTGTCAAACTACAAAAGCGACATCAGCAGCCAATGGTAAATCAAGCCGAAGGTCAGAAAAATAAAAAATGATCGGGCAGAATCCAGGCCAAAACGTCAAGTAACTTCGGTATAAAAATGCAACCACACATCGCACTTCATCAGACTCCCAACACAACCCTATACGCTGAAACACCTATGCGATCATCATGTCACCTCGTTTGCTGATGTATCGTTTGAAACTACAGGCAATGTTTTTCTGACATTCGGCTTGATTTACCACTGGCTGCTGATGTCGCTTTTGTAGTTTGACACGAGGCTTGAGTGGTTATTTGTTACACCACTTGGGACTTCAAGCAGACGTTTGAAACGTTCGAAATTTGAATGACAAGCCCGGCGAACATCCCAATACATAAATGCTGCTTCGTCTTAGCATCACCGCCCTTCATGGGTAGCACGGACGACGATTCGGGAGGAGGAGCTGCAGGCAATGTGCCAAAGTTAGGGTCAGAGGTCGAGGTTCCGCCAGACGGGGGCCTGGGTGTGACATCGAGGACGCTGCCTGAAGTAGTAGGGGATAGTGTAAAGTGAAACCGAAACTAAGAGGATGCGCGTAGTACGTTTTAAAACTGAGGCTAATCACTCTCCCTCTCCATTGTGTTGCAGAGCCAGCTGTTTGTACAGTCGACGAGAAAGAGGCCCCAATTGAGGACAACTTGACTGATCGATCCGTGACGTAGTGCCCTATATCGTTTCTTACCGTTTCCTTACTTTTGTAGTAGTGTTACGTGTTCTCCATAAACAGTTACAAACACACTCCTGTTCTCCCTCCTCACTGGTATATTACACCCTACACTTCAAGCTTGTCTTTCAAAGGGCCGTGTGGGACACGATCGAAAGCACTGGCGAAATCAAAGAAGATAGCATCTGAAATGAACCCATTGTCATTGGCCTGCGTCAGACTATCGATCAGAATCAGCACATTTGTTATGCATGACCGATTGGGATGGAAGCCATGCTAAGTAGAGGAAAGAAGATGGTTGGATAAGAAGTGGTTGAGGATGGCACGCCTTAATAGGCGCTCCATTATCTTGCACGGAAAGCTAGTAAGTCTGATAGGCCAATAACCAGCCAGAGAGTGCCGACAGTCCGCCTTACATATGGATGTGGCCGTCGCCTCTTTCCACGCACTGGGGAGAATGCCATTCTGAAGTGTCTGTTGAAACATCTTATAAGGGGATTCTGCCAGACTATCAGCTGCTTCTTTGATAATTCTAAGACGGATCTTGTCAGGGCCCATGACACTACATGAATTAACCTTGAATAAAAGGTCCTCAACATCTAGCACGGAAAACTCAGAGGCAACGAGTGGTTGTCGGAAGTTTTGCAGTGGTAGGACGGTATAACAGTTTGGCGGCGCGACGTTACAGACTGCCGAGTAGTACTCCCTGAATAACTCAGCCACAACTAAGGGCAGTCGCAAAGAAGAAGCTGAGAGTTTATTCTTTCTTAGTCGTCACAGATGCCCAAGTAAGAAGTTTTTTTGCGCGGGCTCTGAGGAGGATCTTTTCTTGTACGAGTTTAGTGTGTTCACGGATTTCCCGTCTGCACACATTTCGAACAGTGTGGAAAGCACATAGGTCCTTCGGATTCCCCTAAACTAATGCTTCGCGATTAACCGGAACCGTTAATGAGGAGACGACATATTCTGCATGGAAAGGGTGGCCGAAAAGAGAAAGTGTACAGTTTGTGCCGTACAAATAATTCGTCCGCTTTCTGAATTGCGCTACGACACGCACGGTAGTTCTGGTCCACGGAGTCACAATCAGGAAGAGTTGAACCTGGGTAGTTTCTCAGGCCTTTAAAATCAGCCTGGTTACAATTCTGAACTCTGGTCTTATCTGTTGCTGGTTGCTGTAACCAGCAACGGATAAGACCAAAGATGAGCAAATAGTGGTCACTGTGTCCAAGTGGCGGCTTGACTACCACTCTGTCTGCCACGTGTCTCTCAGTAGTGATGATTAGGTCAAGCAGAGAGGGAATCTGACCAGCACGGTGACGTGTCGGGGCGTTGTCATGCTGTATCCACGCTTTCTGTCGTATCAGCGTCGATAAGAGGGTCGAGAGTCCGTTTTCACAGTCTTGATGAGAAACTGATGCCCAGTTCAACTCGGATGCATCAACGTCATTCATAATAAGCAGGTGAGTAAAACGTTGTAGTCGTAGGAAGCTGGCTATGTTTGCGAGAATAGTGTCGTCGTCGGAGAGGTCAGATGATGGAGAACGATAAATAGCCCCCAATAGGAGTGAGTCTTGGTCACGCGATGCTAGTCGAATCCCCAGAGCGTCATATTTATCAGAGGAGTGAAATCCACCGATAACACTGGGTGTCGGGAGATGCTGCGGGAGGAAAATCGCAGAACCCCCATTCCTCCCTCTGCGTAGTCAGCTCGGTGAAGTGAATACTCGAGGACAATCAGTTCACTGTCGCTGATGTCACCCGTAAACGAGGTCTCCGTGAAAACAAGAATGTGAGGTTGGGTGTCGTGAATTAATTGTCTGATTTCCGGTAAGTTATTGGTCAGAAATAAACAGTTCGCATATATGCACTTAAACACCACTTCCTTATTTCATTTCACGGAACAAGAGGAAGGAGAGCGCGAGGAAGAGTTTGGGAAAGGAGACCTAGAATTGAGGAGGAGGAGGAGGAGGAGGAGTATGGGGTTGGGCCTGATCTGTTTTACCGAGTTGTTCTGACACCACCCTTTGAGGCTGAGGGCGCAACATCACCGCTTTTGCGTAAGTCTTCGATCCTTGATCAGCATTCATGGTACCGTAGCTTGTGAACTCTGCGACCCTGTTAAATTGAGAGTAATTGGAAGTTTCCACCCATGGAGAATTTTACTTTTCCGTCTGCTGGGTGCGGGGTATGAAGGACGGCAATGCACGTGGTGTGTATGGGGCCATTGATAGAAATACCTGGTGAGTCGGCCCAAAGAAGTGCTTTATGAATCACACGAGCCGGCCCAAACAGGCTACTTCCGTTCCAAATTCTTGGGAGAAGGATTCTTCTGCGGGGCTGTTTGGTGGGTTTTGGGACAGGTAAATCGAAAAACGGTTTTTGTGCTGTTATAGCGCCCTCAAAACTCGTGCATGTGCTTGGGAAGTCGGTCTTTGGAATGACGACTGCAGAAACGGCATCTCCACTTCCTACTACATGCACAGGAATCTGAGTGGATATTTCAGGAACAGAAACTACGACCGTAGTCTCCATTTGCCGCTTGTGGTCTGATATGATTCATGACTTAGTCTTAGTCCACTGCTAACGTCTCACCCTCTTTTGCCGAGAGCGATCGAAAGCCACGCCTTTCAGATGAGCGTTGGTAGACTTCAGAGCTACTGCTTTGCCCACCGCTGTCTCGGGGTCGAGCATGAATGGTAAGATTACCAAAAAGCCAAGTGACTTTTTTGGTTGTTCTGCTCCGCAGTCTGCTGGCGAGTACGAGGTTTGTGATGTCCGGGGAGAATGAAAATCTTAAGACTGATTTGGGTAGCGCAGTTGGAGATATTGTGAGGAGGCGGCCCCATAAAGCAACTCTCTTTTCTCTGAGAGCTTTCTCTCACTTTTATCGCTGCCTCCTCTATGTGTGTAGCTGGCAGGGCGACTGCTTTCTTGGTGATCGCAACAACGGGCAGGGCAAGCACTGTGTACTCATTTAGAGATTTCAGTCCCAACTGCATTTCACACAGAGTCCGTCAGTGCTCTTCCGTCCTATTCCCCATGAAAGAAATAGGAGGCAATACAGAGCTAAGAAGAGCCCCGCATTTGTAGTCAGTTTTCTGCGGCGTTTCATTTTTCGTGGTGCGTGCGTGACCAGTCAGCGGCGAAGGGACGCCTTGGCTGTTGTGAAACTTGCAGCTCATGCAAATAAAACTGGAAGATGAAGAGACAAGTTGCTTGTAATGATGTTGATTGAGACCAGAGAATTTGTAGTGACGCCACTTCTGGGGCTGATACCACTGTGTACCGTTTTGTAGTTAGATTCACAGGATGTACCTTTTGTTACCTGTCTGTGTGTGTGTTACTAGGCGCATCTCCTAACAAGACAGCCAGGACGCATCACGCCACATCGATCGGCCGTACCAGCTCGGATGCTATGGTCATTTTTTAAAAATTGCCTTGAAAAATGTGTTAGTCGAGTTAAAAGCAACTATTGACAATATGGCATCGCTTTCATATCATCCGCCACCTCTGTAACACTACCTGTGAATGCATCAGACGTGAATATGGCAGCGGCCCTTCATCAACAACCCAGTGAAGAGTGGTTCCCAGTGGATTTTTTCTCTAAAGGTTTACAATCAGCCGTGCCACAGCATAATTCCTTCGAGAAGCAACTGCTATCAGGATACCAAAGTATGCGTCGTTTTTGTGTTTGGTAGAACTTGTGGAATCACTGCATGATCTAGTAACATCAAGCATCCGTTATGCATTGCCAGTAAATTCTTCCGCGGATAAACGGCTTTACTAATCATATCGAGACCGGAACCCGAATAAATATCCGTGCATTTTCTTAACCACCCAGGGTATCGTCAAGTCTTCCTCATGTCTCTTATAGTACCTTTCTCTCGCCTCGTCCAGCAAACCGGAACTACGCACAATCAGAAAACCACCTTGCTCAAGCACATCTCCGACAGCTATCTGCAAACCACCTGTGTCTACAGAGAGATGTTTTGGTATCGAGACTGGTAGTGGCATCGATTAGTCCACGGCACACTGTTTGGGAACACTTGAAGCCCTCCCATTCACAAGAGCTCATGCCTAGCAATTAATCGCTTGGGCCACGAAAGACGGCTGTACTTCAGTGATGTAAGCTGGGATAAAGCGGAGGTAATACAACAAAGTGCACTTGATTGCTCGCACAGTGTCCTGATCCCTAGACGTTTACGCATTGGGTAGAGGGTCGGCGTCCAGCTGGTTCTACTCGATACCCATCAGATCCACGGGTGATCTAAAGAATTTCAGTTTATTAACCTCGAGAATGTATTTTGTCCGTTTGACCGTGATACTGTTCAAAGTACTGCTAACAGCTGTTGGTCGGGCGGGTTCACGGAATGATCGCAAGTTGTGGGGTAGCACTTTGCAAACGATAACACATTATGGTCATGTGTCCATCGGCTGAAATGATACGACCACAGCCAATATGATATATCCTGATTACCTTGCTGCTACTGGTCTGACATCTGTCAGACTGGTTAGCCCTTCGCGGCCCAAGCACGTATTGTTATCTACAAAAATGGCTGTAACCCGAAACACAACAAAGTCAACTGTATTCACAGCTCCGGCCTTATATTTCTACTGCGCTGAGGCTAACAGTTGGTTCGAGCTCGTTCATTATTTGCCATCAGTCCCATGAGTTAGATTACTGCACTTCTTCACCATTCTGGTAGTCCAGTGTCACAGCCAGCAGATTAACAATCCAATCAATAGAAGCTTGCTATGAAGCAACAGACACATACATTTCGAAAGGGAGAATGTCCTATAGGAGGAACTTCATGGTATATCGATCGTTGTCAAAAACTTTGACTCAGGCCGCAGCGAAATTTACGGACTGGCGTTCGCGAAGTCGATTTTAAAGAAGGCGATTGATGTGCAGTGGCGCTATAAAATCTTCGGTCTTGTTGTTGCACTCCTTTGCAGTTATTCGGTAATCACCACAAACTCTCAGTTTTCCCTCCATTTTTCACTGTAGTCACAGTCGGAGTGAACCGCATGAAAAACTCACACGGGTCATTCTGTCATTCTCCATCTACGAAATTCGTTTTCAACACCACAGGTTAGAATCTTGTTCTCCAGGATGACCGGTTCACTTTTCGCTTCTAACCTCGTTGAAGTCACCCACGTATCACGCAGTACTTGGGCAGCGAACGGTCAGTTGGTGAATTCGCTACTGGATAACCTCCGGCTTTCCAACAGCAAAGGTAGTGAGCACCACAGAAGTAAGCAGTTGCCTCAAGGATTCCAATCCCAGAATCACCGGATTCGTCTCCGATACCAGAAAGCTTATGTCCACCGTTGTCTTCTCGCTACGTTATATCTGTGACCAGGCTGCTCCAAAGAAGGACCTGCAACGCTACGGATTTCTGTTTGTTTGGTTCATATACGCTGCTAGGTTTTTCGAATCTGGAACAGCCCTAACAGCAATGAAACCATGTTATGTCTCATAGGTCGGCTAAATAGCAAGGAGTGGGCCATGCTCCGCGCTAGGGCCCGCATCTCTCTGCTTACTGAAGTAAGATTCGACATCTATGCAAACTTTATTGATGTGCCACTTTTGACAAATGTATTTCGGAAACGGCTTGTGGGCCGTGGATGAAATTCACTTCAGAATGGACAGCAGACCACTGGTGTAATCACAGAAAGCGGGTTCTGTAGCATTGCGACATAAGTGAATGAAAGAGTAAACCTAGTTTGTACGCTAGGTTTTTTAAAGGGCTCCTGGACTATGAGAACAGGCCTTTCCATGGCCACCATCGCCAAATCGTCGCTCTGCTCACAAGCCTCATAGAATTCGTAAACGACCAGTCTTGATTCATTAGCAACTATGGTTGAAAGTCTGTTCTATCATTATCAGCAAGTGGCCTGTCAGGTTCTATGTCCACCCGGTCACCAAAGCTACAGCGCGAAAAGTGCTTCTGTAGCTGTAAGATACAATGAGCCTGGGTCACGTATCAACCTACTGAAGTTCGTCAGAACAGCCAGAAGAAAAATGTGTTGAGATGTTAACATTTCAGCGTATCTCGTCAACCGTATACGGAAAACAAACAGAATATGTAAAAAAAGGTGCGTGATAATAATAGTTGAACGGAGTGGATTTAGGGTCAAAAGGCTCTTATCAACAAATGCGGACGGTGTGAACCATTAACCTCAACTATTGTTGTCACACGCCTTTGTAATGTATTCTGTATGGTCTTAGTATGCGGGTGGCGGGAAAAAAAGAAATGTTAACAGCCCGTACTATTTGCTTTCTTGCTGTTCTGATGTGTCAAATTCCAGTCACTCCATCGTTTAGAAATTGACGGACAATACTGTTTATTATAGAGGCTGCTTCAATTAGGCGTGGAAACGTTCGCATGTGAACCTTAGGAATGCAAGGTTTTTAACGAAGATTAGGGGTCTCGCCAGTCAACATTCATAATGTAGGCTGGTTGATTGCCCAAACTAGTGGAGTTTCGAGTGTTGTATCACAACTCGAGGTGCTTAACTCACTCCTCAGTCTCAGCAGCGTTGTGTACGCATCACTGCAGCCTGCGTCCCACCGTCGGATTTGGACTGGGGCTCTGACATTCATTCACGTGCATAAGGATGATGTTAACGCCCATAACTGGCGAAATATAGTTTTTGGATTTCATGAGTCACATGTTCTCTCACTCGTTGTTGTTACTTGTATCGGTTAATGTTAATAACACAACACTGCGTACCTAACTGTTCGATCACGGACAGCACCACCACAACTCCAAGTTGCAGTACAACCATACCATAACACAACAAAAACATTAGATATCGATCTGTGCCCGGATTGCGCACCCAGAGTCGTGCGGGATTAAGGCAACCAACACAATCACAGTGAGAAGGCGAAATTCTGGCTGAACGTATTTTGCTGTAAACGAATTGAAAGAACTGATCTAGTCTACCTCACGCATTACCGCAGAGTTCCTGACCACGAGCATTAATTAGACCAATTTGACAGTGTGGTACGATGGGAAATTACTACACGGGTACATCGGCGGAATCGCAGTTGATCCCTTATGCTAATAACTGATTGTTGTAGTTCGGATAATAACCGCGTTTGCTGAACCAACGCGAATTTTTGTCCTCCCCGTGGGCCTCATGTAACAGGACCGATTATGCCACTAAAAAGCTATATTGTTGTAAAACAGTTTGAAGTGCCGCAAGGCTTTGTGGATAGAACCAACTGACGCTGGAGTTTATATTTTCGCACATCCGATATTACGATCTAAGCAGCTGTTTTCAGCCGATATTCTAAGCAGGTCGATTTTCTGTCAGCATAAGGCTCGTAAACTACCGGATCGATAGCATTGGACTGGTGACACCGTGTGTGACGGGTTTCGTAGACGTGTCAAGTAGGCGCGATCGGAGTGTAGGGTGGTATTGAAAAAAAAACCAGCTGCGAAGAGAATCCAGTAAAAATTACGACGAAGATTGGAGTTGAGGTTCAGCAGTAGACGGCCGAAGATTTTAACGGGCGTACCGCTTGCAGCTCGGAGTGTAACGCGAGGCTCTTATCGCGAGTCCGTTGCCGAAAGTTGGTGGTTGAGACTAGCCTCTGCTTGCAAATCGACTAGGAAGTTAATTCCAGAGATTCAATCTTTCAGAAGCGAAAGACGACTGATTTGTGCTTGGCTTGTTGCTGTCGTCGCTGAAATACGCCATCCTACTAGCTTAAAAGTTTGGTACGTTGACGGCTACGTGGTGATCGGTTTCTTTTAGCATCTTCATCTTACACCTCGTGATACGAACAAAGGCTGTCGGCACCCGTTCTGAGCGGCAATCACGTACGCGTCAGAGCAGCTTCGATCGGCGACCTCGTTCACTGAGTGCTGCACGAAGGTTCCAACGCAATGCTCGTTCGCATGCACTCATCCATTATCAGTTAGGGTACCTTGGATTTATTATCCCAAAGGTGTCTCTCCAACCACACCAAGTAATATTCAGTGTACCCGCGTTCTCTATCTTCCAACTGTGTGCATAAAAAGTTACTAATGGCAAGCCAATATGAAGTAGTGTCAATTGCCACGGTTTGTCACTCGACTGTTGAATTCATAGCTAGGGCGCAGAAGACGTTTGAGGTTGGTCAGCCAACACCGTTTCCGTCAGACAACACTGGGTTAGGCTACGCCAATTTTTGGAGCGTTGTCCACGTGGCAACTAACCATGCGGTGGCTAACATGACGTGCGGATGAGGGGGCGGCCGCAGTGCTTTGGTAATCATATGCGTCTTGCCATTGGCTCAGGGGACACAACCAATCACACCACTGGCGTGTGAGGCCAATCAAAAGAGGACATTGATCAATGTCGCTGAACGGCATCGCAAATATGGTTTGGCAGATCCGCATTGTTCAGCTGCACAGCATGCAGGCGCCTCTTGTCGCTGTCACCGATGTGGCGGACGGCCGGTTCGATGCAGTTGTTTTTGTTAACGACAATACAACCGAACTCGGATCGAATTACGCCCCCATTGAGGAGGCTTTAACAACCTATGCTAAAGTGAGCTGTTTTTGTTCGAGTTTTTCCAGTGCGTTAAGTGCCTCTCTACCACTCCTAAGATAGCTTACACTTTTGTTGACGTGCCACTGACTGCGCAATATGCTGCACTGATGACATGACAACAACCTGGATACTGACCTGTTCGAGGTGTGATTTGCAAAGTGGTTCCAAAACTGATAGTTACACATTCTACTTAGGTTGGTTGATAAGGCGTCCGATTGTTTGTTCGCATATCATGGTTGTGTGGCACGAATGGAGAAACCACGCGCTTCATGCCTAATCGCTGACCGACGGCTGGTCTCTACTCTCCCCAGCTGTCATCCGCGTCGGCGACGTTTATAGTTCTGTACGAGACTGCTGGTACACCCCGCGCGATAACTACTCGGTCTCTACTCTCAACAACCATTTTACTTACTACCGCTCGTTAACTCATATGTGTGAAAAGTGACTAAGCGCATGCTTCACCAAAACATTATCATCCTACTTTCTGTTAGATAGTTTGCAGGTTCGGGATGTGTACCATCTGTTGGTGAGCTCAGTGTTCTGTTTGATTACCAGGTATGCCTTGTGTCATCCTACCGGTCAGGCTTGTTACACTAACCGGACCTTATGCATCAAAGAGAGTCTAGACTGAGATGCATTCTGGAATTTGTTTGAAGTGGTGTGAGTTTATAACCTGTTCTGTGCTTTTTGGTATAACCATGGTGCAACCTATTACTCCCAAGTGCGAATTGTGGTGACAGTGTAAGCGAGCCTGTTTAACGTATATACATCTTTTTTAACGACTGGACCTCGTATCTGCTGATGCAAGATACCGTGACTCTGTGTGGTAATTTGTGCGTCGCCTTGAAATGGGAATGGCCGACTACCGCATGCGTGTGGGTCTGCTAGTGACCGCAATGTGTGTCAATGTCTAAGAGGGTTTTGATTGGGTAAACCGTTTGTGTTTTGGTCCCGTGGCTAGACAACTGATTTTCGTCCACATGACTGCACAGTCGAGTGGGGCTTGAATGGGTGATGTGTGAATTACCTAGACACGTCATCACTTGCCGAGAGTGTTGGGCAAGACATGGTAAGTTTGCCTAGCTGACAGTGAAGCAGTTTGTTTTCTGTTCATGTCTTAGGCCTGCCCGCACCTACTGTATTTAGATGTCCCAATCAGAATCGCCCGACAAATTTGGATGCGGTTGCCACCAGGTTGACTTTGGATCTCTCTAACCGTATCTCGTCGGACAATCAGCACGACCGTTTCCGTTTCCGTTTTCAATAGGTGCTCGTGGTCGTCAACATGACAGCCAGCTGTTGTCCTCTACCCTCATACTGTCTTCCAGCATTTGCTTGTTAGTCTTCATTCGGTTTATCTATTTTTTTCCATTCTTATAGGTCAACCCCCAGGCTGGGTGTGAATTGTCAATTATCGCGTTCCCGAAACATCCTTCAGGCCGTCTGGTAAGTTTTGTCTTCCCATCTGCTTCAATTGACTCCACTGCGAATGTTGGTTTACTCCTTCCGTCTCGAGACTGTTCTCCCTTTTGTTGTGCTATGAAAACGTCAAATTGTGTTCCCCGTTTGCACCCAACTTGACTGATCTTTTGTTACAGTTACATTCGAAACGTTTTAACTATGTCGTGGAGTTTTCGCGAGCGTGAGAGTTGAGAGGAAGATAGCCGGTTGTCTTTGGAGTGCTGTCTAAATGATCTTTCCAGTTTCCGTCTGCACTGAGGACCAGTTATCTGTGTGTACTAATCTGTTGGATTGCGGACAGCTTCATTGGCTTAGTTCTGCACTGCTGGCTAGTCTACCAACGTTCAATCTTTCCGGTTATTGTACTTAATCCGCCATCACACCTCCAGTAGATTTTTCTATGTGTATTTCCTTGATAATTTTTTGAGCTTGTAGACGTCTTCGGGCCAGTTACATTTGTACTAGACTGTAATCGGTTTCACAACGTGTCCGGGAATTGCCTCTCATTTCAGAAGATAAGGTGGATTATAAAAAGCGGCTGTGTTTATATGGTAGAAACCTATTCGATTGGTGGCTTGCTCGGACCGAGACACAGTGGATGATCCAGCAGCGGATCAGTGCATCGTCACTTTAGGGTAAGACATCAGGATTGGCAAACAGTTTCAATGTCGTGTACTTCATTTCTCGTCAAACTTTTTTCCGTAATAAATCACTCAGATTACAGCTTATCACACTACTTGTGCCGTACATACCATTAAATGACAGGTTGATTTCTTTAATGGTTTATATTTATAGATTCATGTGTTTCTTCTCGTGAATACTGACTGTGTACTGCAGCCAGTCTGAGATCTTCTCCTTATTACTTACGCAGGAGGTTTGAACTCAACTACAGTTCTTAGGGTTAGTTGAAGTCACCATTTCAATACGGCCACTGCCCGACGTGACCAGCGTTTCCAGCTCCGTCGGCACCGCAAGCATCGGTGTCACCAACACATTACCTTGCTCGTCGTTTGCTATGGATTTCGGTCACGAAGGGTACCAAAACTAATATCAAATTATTGTTACACACTTCTTTTCATATTTTAGACAGCAAAAGTAAGGAACGCGGTAGTCAAAGCGGGCATATCGACCTACTGGGACCCTGTTGCTTCTTACTGTCGTCAACATATCGATTCAAAACTTGACATAGTCCACATCGACGGGTTTGTACTTCTGACAGCATCAATCTTTAGAGCCGCCTTCCGGATATCTTCCAGCGATATCGCACCTACAACCATAAGTAGTGCCTCTACATTAGTCATCTGCAGGCTTCACTTACACGAGACTTTACATCGCACGACGCTGACACCGACAACTGACGCGTATTTCTTTGGACACTGCAACACACACCGTCAATTGCCCATCCAGGAAACTTGGTCCCCAGACCAGATGCACATACCAGCTCTGCACGAGCGAAGTATCTGCCACGGTACATTTCCATTGTATCAAACTGGATAACGTCGTAAGTACTACTTAACGTTAGTACCACGTAGGTAACTCGCCTGGCGTAGAGCTTTCAGTCGCATAGTTGCTCATCGACGCACAGTCATCCACGGCACTTTTTTCTTGCAACACACACCGGGGAAAGGTGACATACATAAACACAACGAATTTTTCGGGATAAAATCGTGTTAACAAGGAGTCCAGTTAGGTCTCTATCATCTCGCGTGTGATTCACTTAAGGCTTAGTGTATTGCTATCCTAGATGGCAGCGGCAGGTACACTTCAACACGCCATCCGTTTACCATCTCGTATTAGCTAGATTTAACGTTATTCATTCAATCAATGCAAAGCCGGTCACCACATATTGTGATGGATGACCAAGTCGGAGGCGCGATTATTCCAACACTTTATGGAATATCTCGATGCGATGGCGAGATGCGGCTAAATCCCTTACCAGGTGGATTGTGGACAACACAGGCGACCGGATGAACCATCACCCAACGAAATCGCACCAGCGGGCGAGAAATGGTTAACAGAAGACACTACAGAAAGTATTAGCCATTCACAAAACCACGACATGTAAGTGAAAACCGCCGCTGAGTTGTGAACCGGAATTCCGGTTCATAAGCAAGAGTACGCGCGTGGAGTGGGAACGTGAGAGTTGGTAAATAAAGATTTTGCTTTAGTGAACGACTTTTTGCCACAATATGAGGCAGTTCTCACCACAATTTGCTGTCAGACTACTTTATATGACCGTATAGCTTGGATTATTAAATATTTATACTAAACACCTTATTCGTTTGATATTGGTGAATGGGGTACAGGTAGTTCATACTCGTGAATACCATTCTATCAAATTCCGAAAGGCCACTTTGCAGGCTAATCAGCTTTCTGTTAAACGAAGAAGGCTTTTGTCTGTTGGTTGTTAGCAATTGGCGCTTCTGCGATGGAGAGCCTGCTACATAATTCCTGCGGACTGTGGTCGAAACATAGTTCTGCTTGCAAAGAAGCAGTTAAGTGCTATACTGGCTTGATTCCTACCCGAACTAGCAATTTGAGTCCCAAACATGAGTTTCGTAATGAGATACCGGCTACTCTGCACTATCATGCTATTACGATATCTAATTTTCGACTGTTTATTAAGGGCAATGACTTGTTGACCCAACTATGCAGATTCTACTATATGATGCGTTAATTTACGACGGAAGAGTAGACTCAGACTTCGGTTACTTGTATAAAATAGAATTGCGAAAGAATTCAATGGTGATTATTAGACGGTTCGAACAAGGCAGTTAGGAGATGGACAATGATGGATGCTAGCATTTGACATTCGCTCATATACACCGAATAGCTGGTAACACGGATAACTTTCAGTTTAACGTCTACAATACTTGGGGGAATATGGGCAAAGAAATGACAGTCGGATGTGCAGATACAGTATGCTCTGGTGAACAATGCCCTCATCTCACACCGCTTACATTTCACTGGGTTGAAACTGGGGAAATGCATATACTGACCAAACTGTGCTTAGTTTCTATAAATACTGTACCTTATTGATCCATTTGTCTTTCCTGTAATGAGTATTTCCCGGTAGCGTAGACTTTCATCAACCTCTGCTTCACGTCACCGTGATGTTGGGATAAACACCGTTAGGCCGCATGATAAATTGTTCTAATCGCTCCCGATCTCTGGAATGGACCAGTGTCATCTACATAGTGTCTGTGGTAAAACAGTTGTGAAATGATACCAGTTAGTTGTTTTTCTACCTTGTTCATGGAAAATTAGCGGGAATTGAACCTAATGGACCACCCATCGGTGTGCTACCAACTTATCTGTATGATACGTTTCAGAAATTGAAACAGACGTTCTCCGGACACAGTAGAAGTAAAGTCCTTGGATAATCTGTTGGCATGACAGGAGGGATATTTTTCGTAACAATCAGCTCGCACACAAATTCAGTAGACGGCTGTTTTCTAAAGTTGTTTAAATTCAAACTTGCGGCTGAGTGAAAAAAGCAGAGAGAGAAACTTCACAGTTCAACTGTTCTAGCTAAAGGGATAAAGCAGTATTAAGCTAACAGCATAGTAACGCTATCTGATGTGGTCGGCCGAGCACGCACCGACGTGCAAACATGCTGATAGAACTGGACCTAGCAGCAGTTGCAATGATACTACTTCTGGAAGAGGATGATAGCTAACACATTTTGGTTGTCGGAATCTACGGTTGCACCAGGACGTCAGCGGTAATGGAGGTGATACGATGGCAGTAGACTGAAACCAATCGTTTTAGGTCTTCTCAAGTGAGTACAGATTACCCGGCAATATTTCTGTGAAATTGCTCAGATGTCGTCCACCGTTTGACCCTAGTGTTCTTCACCGTGCTTCTCTTCGATTTTCGAATCACTTCCACTTACAGATATTCTGTCCGACTGGTGCATTGAATACGGACACGGCTGACATACGTAATGTGTATGATACAACATTTGAGGGATTCAAACAGTGAGTTTCGTACAGAGGGTTCCCAATGTAGTCCACAACCTCAGTGATATGTTTCGTCGTGCGGCTGGTATAATTTGTTCAACACGGGCAGGTTTGTTATGTTTTTCAGTTGTTGCATTACATCGCTCTTAGTACGATGCGACAAACCACGTCACACGTGGAACGGGTACTTTCAGGCTGATCTATGTTGAACAGGAGCATTCCTGGTAATCTGTGTCAGGAATGACAGACGTCCACCTTATCATTCAGTCACTTCGGGCCCAAAACGCCTTGCATCTACAGTCTAATTGAACACGAAGGAAAACGCGGGTCGTCATTAGGATCTAACTTCACATAGAGTATCAAATTTTAACCGGCGTGTGAATGACTTACTGGGATGTCAGGTCGATCGTTCCAGTGTTGATAGCAGGAGTCGCTCCGCTGGAAGTGTTCGCTTTGTGCACATATATGTGTACACGAGTATGCACTAGCGGCTTTACCAGTGAGTGCAAATAGATGCCGAACAGTGAATCATGTGTCACACATTTTTAAGGCAAAAGTTGTGGTCTTGCAATCCTAGTTGAGAGATTTCAACCACTTCGCAGACGGCTTTAACCCGATTGAGCTTTTCTGGTGTTAATCTTAAACCGTTATTACTGTTATTGTTGCTATTACTGTTTCGCTTCAGTATAATAATGTACTTTGCTGTAATACAAAATCTGTTAATATCGACCTTATATGCATGTGTTCGAAAGTGAAACTGTAGAGGGACCTAAATAGTCATTTTGTAGTCTAACCTGACGCCTATCTTTAGTTAAGCACCTGTCTAATGTGTATGGTTTACGAATTTGTCGGGATTACTCTGTCATCTAAAGCAGACTCGTTCGATCTAGAAATGCAGAGTTGAAGACAGTTGCATGAAGGATGTGTCAAGCTTGCCTACGTATGGAACTCGCACATTTTCGGGGCATCTCTTATATACGCTTCGTTTTCAGTGTGGTTTCTATGGGTTTCAAATCGCCCATGTTGTGCGTTGGACCGCTACGTTCTGCATCTCATGGATTTCATTGGATGCAACCGAGAACACTGCTATTGAATGCAATTCTAGGTGCCTACCACGCTTGTTACACGGTAAGTCTAACCTGTTGAGGGTTTCACAATTCTGCCAAATTGTTTTGCTCCAGTGTGTCCGAGGAGCATAGCAATATCGCTTTGATCTGATTCGCTTGAGTTCGAATCTGTTAGTTAAGACCCAACTCGCTCTGATTTTTCCATCTCATGTTACCACTGTTTTTGTATAAAAAAACTTCCCACTTTGCCTCATAGTTCCGTCAGAACTCTAATACTCGAGGCCATTTGTGGATTGTGAATTTTGAAGCTTCGCCATCAATGTATATGTCCTGAACTGAACCTTCTCTTATACCTAGATCCATGCCCACCTCTTTGGTTCTAGTAAGGCGATCAGATGACGTTGAGTAGAAGTTTGGTCCACCTCATATAACATCGGTGGTCATCAGTGTGTGCGACTTGAAACCGCAACCCTTTGTATTGGTTCATAGTGTGCGCATACACGCGACTAGCAACATCCGTTTCGGATTAGCCTGTCTCATGGCTGGAAGCCAAGGGACGCCTGTGCATAACACTCATCGCCAGTGGCGTGCGCTGCACCCCTTGCGATTTCAATCATACACCACATGTCCTGCGTAAATCCGAAGGAACAAGAGCAGGATGCGTGTGAGTGGAGGCCTTTATAGTTTGGTGGGCCAACGCCAGTCAGCCAGGTGATAGGTTAGTATGAAAGTGAGATCCCTGCCTCTGATAAGTAGGAAAATAGGGTGACTCCAATGAGACGATCTAACTTGGGAGGAAAGTCGTTGAAGAGATGAGGTGATGAGTAGTTCAGTATCGGAATGCACATTATTGCACGTCTGATGTGATGAGAGGGACAATCAAGCGTAACATTCATCACCCAGTGTACCAACAAAGCTTGAAGAGAGAGGAGAGAGGAGGCCAATATGATCCAGGTTATTGAAGAGGAGAGCAGGTGTAAGATATCCGCACCAAATTTAGTACGAATGAAGTTGAACAGTTTGGGCGTCGTGTTTAACATGTTGTTAATAAACAGACTGGGAATAACACAACGTTACGTGCAAGTTGTAATACTCTACTTTTCAGCCTCTGTCAATGTGATTTTGATTACAACACTCCTGAGGAAGGCCACCCGAGGTGGTTGAAACGTAGAGTATTACAACCTGCTCGTAACGTTGTGTTATTCTCAATCTGTCTATCAGGAGAGCAGGTGGTTCAGAAATGACGGCAGTTGTTGGCTGTTGTCGTTGTTTGGCCGAGTTGTCTGTGAAGTGAGTGCATTTAATGACGCGGGGCAGTGAAAGCCGTAAGGAAGCTGTCTCGCAGATGACGCCTTACTCTCACTTGCAGCTCGGTTGTTTGTTTGCAGGGTGTAGGCACCTTGATGCCGAATGTTTGAATATGGACGTAGTCATTTTCAGTAGTTAGGTCCCTTCACGTCCCCTTCTTTTTTCCTTCTCTCCTGCTGTTTCTTCATGGTTGTGTGGCAGTTGGGCATTGATGTGAACCACTGATGTATTGCTGTCTATGATGATGATGTTGTTGTTGTTGTTGTTGGCTGATCCGAATGAAGAACTAGATATAACTGGTTAACTCACTTGTGCCTATTCTACTCGTCGTTGGTTTGCGTCCTGTTCGTTAGCCATTTTAGGGACGTGTCCTAGTCAACGTAGTTGATTGAGCACCGGTGTGGCTTCAGTTCCGTCCATGTCAGCTTGCCGAATAGCTTCAATGTTCGGACCCGTCTTTCGCCACCATGTACTCAAAATGCAGGTTAAACACCGTAGATGGAAACAGCGCACATACTGCACATTCACTTGGTAATGTGCAGGTTTCACATCTGTATGTTCGCTTTGACAGCATCACTGTGTGGCGGACAATTGGCTTTATTTTTTCTACCAGGCTGCAGTTCTACCCGCACACGTCTTTGAAGACATCCGAAGGTAGCGGTAGGCTTTCCAACGGAAGCTCACAATTTGTGACCGGCGGACATATCTGTCGACAAATCGCTACCTCCGAAGCAGAAGTCTGTGGAGCTGCCCACTTTTTTCTCCATTGATCTGGATTCCAGGTGTGTGCACGGCACCTCTAACCGTTGGACTGAACACTGGAGTATTAGCACTGCTTCCTTCAGTCTACTATTATGGTGTTTTCGACGTAGTCTGCTTTTATTTCGGTAACCCGACACGCTCGCTGAGACTGCCTCCTTCGCAGAGATTCCCTCTAAAATGCCAAATTTTTGCCGATCTGATTGCAGACTACACGCTTATGTCAACGGCGTAAGTGATAGCATTCTGGAAGGAGCACGCAAAATCTCTGGAATTTTTAACGGATGCTTCTCTTAGGTATTAAGCTGACCGACGCTTTAACCAAAACTCAGACTGTTTAATCGGTCGGATAATGCGGCCGATGTACTTCGAACGCCCTTCACGTTCTAACAGTTTGGTGTTGTTACAAATCTGGGTTTGTTCCCAACTTCATTACCGCAGTTGAACGCACACTATTTGAGACTGTCGGTCGCCTACCTTGGTGGATAGTAACTTCATCAGCTTGTAATGATACTGGTGAATTAAGCATGAAAACAGCCAAGACACGTTGCATTCAAAAATCTTAGTCACTGGTAACGCTTCAAGGACGCTCGGGAAAATTACAATAGACGGGTATGTTCGGCATTGCCACAGAGATAGGTGACTCGGTTGGTTCGTGTAGAAGATTAACATAACCTCTTGGTTTTCGACGGCTATTGTCTACGCTAACAAATCTGTATAAAGTTACAACAGCTTCGTCTGCTCCATCCAGCAAAGTTGATGGGCACGGTCCATTGAGTTGGATACAGCTCAAAATTGTAAAGAGGTGTAACTACACCTCTGAATAAACGTCTCAACGCAATGCAGAGATAGCCGGCGAAAACGACAAGGGTCACGTTTTATCAGTTCCATGAGTGGCCTTGTAAAGCCATGTACAAACACACAGAGAGCATTGTCAGATGTTGACGACGAGCTGATTGATAGTCAATGGGGAATATGCAGAGCTGAGACAAATATTCTAATTAATAACCAAACGGCATGTCGTTTAATTGTAAAGCTGACTTGGTAAGCATTACCCTTGATAAGTGAAACGATGAAGTTCACGGAAATTTCCTACCGCCGCTGTTATCCATTTTTTTAACACATTCTAATCACTGCCAAATGGTGCGCAATATATTTAACTGTTCCTGAACCCAGTCCTATTTATAATTCCTAAACCTGACCAACAATAGGGTTGCATTAACGAATAAATCCGCTGGTTGGTCAAATCTTCATGCTGTTGTTGTTCATCCATAGTAACGTAATTCCGACCCTGTTAGTTCCCAGATCACCGGACACCTACACCTGATTAAGAAAAGTGGATATCCGTGCAATCCGGAGATGCCTAAGAAAGTTAGCCGTTATCTACACAATGAACTACGATCCGGCTCAACTTGTGTGACAAATGTATGGGACCGACTGAATCAACCTTTGTCGCCAAACCCAAGGTCCGAAAACAAAGCAGCAGTAACATGCGGACTAACCATCATTTGCAAAATGTGTGGTGGTCACCGAACACGAAAATTTGTTGGCTGACACCAGGTATCACCGGCTACCAGCCTACAATGGCCCAGTCAGCTACCCCGCATGTCACGTGAACGCTTGCTGCACCGGACCTTAATTACCGCGACCGTCAACACCTGGATAACACCACTTGGTGATCAAGCAACGATGCGGTCATGAAGTATGAGGACCGTGGTCATTCAGCTGCGTGAAGTGGGTGGGTATCACCTGCCGAATTAGATGGTTACCAAAACTGTAGCTTGTAATGAGGGAGGCCCCGACCTATACTGCTACCTTGACGTAGTGGTCGGGCTTGTGTACTGTTTTGATCCGGCGGGCTATGCTGACTAGGACTCCGGTCCTTCCAGGTGCAACCTTGTCAGACAGGCCAAAGGGGAGCAGTCAGACGAAAAGCAGTTACACTCATAGGATTGTATGTCGCACTGCTGACCGCG